>LGRX02007485.1:43576-66649 GCA_001247695.2 Cymbomonas tetramitiformis
ACTATGAACACGCTTAGAAGGGGTCCCTCGAGCACCCCCGAAAGGCCTGTCAGGCCCCCCACATTTAGTCACGCTACCGCAGCCCATGTCAGACCCCACCGCATTTGCCCCCATCGCGCCCGTCTCAGCCGACAGCAAACGCCCCAACCATGACCCCCTTTTCAGTAATTGTCATTCCCCCCTCATTCACGGTCCTACCCCAGTTCATTGTCCGCTCGAGCGCCCGGAGCATATCACGTTCACCCTCCAGCTCAGATCTCCCTCCCAGTATAAATCATGCACGACGCCTCGCCAAGCGCTACATCGACGTCGCCGCGACCAGCCCGTGCCGATCCGCGAGCACCGCAGAGCGTCAAGCACGACATCACGCGAAGTGACATCACGACACGACCACACATGACGTCTCGGCGATGCATGACAGGGCAAACGCAAGCGCGCGTTGACACCAAACGCCGTTGTCACTGGGAACCAATGGTCACAGGGCATCCGAAACGACAATGGCATTCACGGACTTCCACTATGCTCGCTTGAGTATTTAGCTAGCTCCTGCTTTCGAAAAGGGAGATCCGAACCTTTCAAAACCATTCTGCGGGATAGTGATATTTGCCTCTTGTGGCCTAGTATTAAATGTGATATATACATACATATGCTTCGAATCCACATGAGAGCTTTGTCACTAGCAGTTTGTAAGAGTCTGGTTCGGATCCCCAGAGTGCCGGCACGCCACTCTGATGTATGTGCGAAGCCGTGCCGGGGTGTTTGCTTTATCTGTGAATTGCCCCCTGTGTTGCTCGTTTGCCTTTCTGCTTTCCTTGCTTCCATCTTAGCCTGAATCTACAGTCTGCGAGTGCAAGGTAGACCCGCGCCCGTTTTGCGAATCTACGAGCCGGCGCGGCAGAAGCGCGTTGCCGCCTGACATGTTTTACGTAGCACAGCAATAGACACGCATGTCGCCGTTCCGCAGCGGTGGAGATCCGCAGCTGTCCGAAAACGTTCGCGAATTCAGGACACGCTCGTGAATTCCCACAGAGGGGCATTTTTCCCGTTGAGCGCCTAGCGGCGAGATAGCCCGAAGCTGCGGTTGTCATAAATTCACACCCGCGACGGCGAACCGTCACAGGCACTCTCAGCGGTATTCACGTGTGTGCACGATGCGCCCGGCCTTTTTGTACCATATTTTGCACCATTTGCTATGCGAATTCGAACCTCGCAGGGCTTGCTTGCCGAATGTGCTCAAACCGGCGTATGTGACCGGCGTTTGGGAATGCACAACCGTAGCCGCGCTAACTCGAGCCGTGACACCTGACTTTTGCCGTTTGACGAGGTTGTAGCCGAACCCATGTTTTTCCCGCAGTTTGTATGATGTTTACCTTTGTGAATTCGACCTGCGCAGGCTGTGGCAACGTTGAATTCCCCGAACGGACCTGGGTGACAGGTTGTGCGAATTCACGGCTTACGGCGCGCCAGCTCGAGTCCAAACACATGACTGCAACCTTTTGACAGCATCGCAGCCGAATGTTTTTTCCTTCAGTTTTCATTGTGTTTGTATTTGTGAATTAGACCCATGTGGGCGTTGGCAGCGGTGAATTCCCCGACGGGCCTGTATGACAGGTTGTGGGAATTCATGGTTGGCGACGCGCCAGCTCGGGTCTGGACACCTGACCCATGCCTTTTTGCCATGCGGGTGCTCTAGGGCCTGTATGACAGGTTGTGGGAATTCATGGTTGGCGACGCGCCAGCTCTAGGTGCGCTAGGGATGCGATGGGCCCGATACGCGAAAGCGTGTATAAAACTGTAAGTTATCTAACGGTGAGAGGTCAACGACATAGGAGGAGACAAATCAACGGTAGATAACTTCGGTTATCTATGTTAGCGGGAGCGGAGCATTTAGGGCTCGCAAACGAAGTTGGCGGCTCCACTCTTTGACCTTTGCGGGTTTGTTGCCCGTAAGTTTTGTCCTACAGGTATACGCGTTTTGAGTTACATTCACATTGAGCATTCGAGTTTCTTCTCTTAGTGTTTCGCTTACCTTATCATTATATCTTTTTCAGCATGGACTCCCTCTTTGACGACGCCCTGACCCAACGTATCGCGGAGCTTCGCGCGAATGTGAAGCTGACAAGACGAGCCTGCTCGAGAAGATAGCTACCGCTTCGCCAGACGCGGACTTCACGCCCGAGGAGGTATCTCTTAACAATAGGCTCTCCCTGTTTCTGGCGGAGCAGGAGCGTAGGCAAGTCCGCGCCGCCCAGTATGCTGCTCATATCCACGGCCCTGGACCAGCCGACCTTATTGTCCACGCTAAGTAGGACGAGCTCCCTTCAGCCCATGGTCCCGCCCGTCGCGAACTGCCGGGTGCGAAATGCGATTTCAAGGACAAGAATGGCAACGACAGCGACGCGGCTAAGCGCACATGGGAGTTCGCTAACAAGGCCGACGAGATCTTTTTCAACTCATCGCGCAGCGTGGAGAAGGCGGCGCGGGCGATGCCGGATTCGATCGCGGAGGAGGTGAAGGAGAGCCTCGAGAAGGCAAAAGCCCAACTCACGGAAGGTATGAAATTATGCGAACAACGCGCTCAGGTGGCCTTCATAGCCTTCAAGGATGGCTGGAATGTTGCGAAGGAATTTTCTGAAGAGATGGTGACTTTGTCTGAAGAGGATGAGAAACGTTACAAAAAAAGCAAAAAAAAGGCTGCTGAGCGACGCGCTGCTGAATCCAAGAAGTCTCGTAACAACTGGAAGCCTAGATCGTATGGAAAGGGAAATTTCACTAAGCAGTGGTATCCTAGGCAGGAACCCCCCTTTAAGGGCGGTAAGGGCAAGGGCAAAGGCCCTCCAATTTGTTATTCTTGCGGACGCTCTGGACATATATCCAACCAGTGCCCATATGGGGCCCAAGCTCCTCCAGCTTAGACAATGACGAACAATTATTTATTATTTTTTGAGAGACCGTTTTGGTCGTGCGCGATTTGCCCTGACACTGTTGAGTGTATATTCGTTCGCTCGTTTGAGCGTTTATCGTTGTTTAGCGTTTACTGGATCTCTCGATCCGGCGTTGACACCTCCCCTCGTTGTGGGAGCGGTAGAGATATCGTATACGCGTACACCGGGAACAGAACAGAAACAGACAGGAAGTCGAGGGCCATACCGGACTGGATACTCACAAGGGGACAATGCAGAGTTGCAGACGGGACGGAAAGGACCACCCAACAGGAGGGGACGGACCGGATACGATACCCAGTTTTGTGGACATAGTGATGCTGGAGGGAACGTAAGGTCTGAAAGAGGGGGATAGACCCACACAAGCGGAAGCCCTTTCCAAGTTGAAGATGGTACACCTGGTAGAACTCACGTGCACGGATGACCAGTATTGGGAAGCCGCGCTGCTGGAGAAGTGGAGAAAGTACGGCCCACTACTGCAACTGCTGAAAGACCACGGACACGAAGTGCAGCTTCATGTGATAGCAGTAGGGAGGACGGGGACGGTGTACGAGCACAGCAAAAGAGCGTTAAACAAGATGGGCATGAACAACAAGGAGGCAGAGAAAACACTGCGGAACCTGAGCAAGATGACGATAGGATATGCCAACAGCATGTACTGGCTCCACAGGAAACGAATTGAAGAACAGCGGAAACAAGAAAACTCCCGGAAGAAGGACTCGCGGATGGGGCAGGACCACCCAACATAACAACACAGGAACCCGACCGGGGCCCCCCAGGGGGTCACGGTCGCCCAGAGGAGGGGTGATAATATCCTCACACGCCCCAAGGGGTGTCGTTTTTCTCTTTTTCTTTTTTTTACGAGCGCCGGTGAGCTGCAGCCGTCCGTTAAGGTGAACCTGGAAGGATCGGATGGCTCTCAGGCGCCTATGACCGTTGTGGATCTTTCGTCATCAGAGGAGGACAAAGATCTGGCACCACGTAGGCTGCCCAAGGATCGACGTGTTGCATAAAGGCATATCGGCCATTAGGGCACCCAGGGATGGTAATTGGCCGAGCAAATAAATTTCGTGCAATATGGTAGGAACGATAGATGTGCTGATCAATGATTGGCTAAGAATGATTTCTGTGTAGATTTGGTTCTAGAGTTATTGATCCCTGACAGCCGAATTCGAGAATGAATAAAGGGCTGAACCGACAACGTAGTCGGCAGTTTATTTCTGAGTAAAAATTACGAGGACCTGCTGTCCGCATTTTCGATAACTATTGGTATTATCTTTCCTGCCCTAAAGATCACATCACCTTTGTAATATTCGTCCGGAAACAAAGAGTGCCCTTGTTTACCGTTCGAGCTGGTGTTGGGACATTCACCCATATCTCAGCTAGACATGTTCCTGCAAGCCGCTCAAGGTCCCTCTTCACAGCGTAAAGGAGGCGAGGGTACTGCTCATGAGATGGCTAGCCGATTTGCAGCACGACTGGAGGACGCCCGAGCCAAGCTTGAACAAGCTCAACACCGACAACGCACCCAGTTCGATCTACGCCACAAGCAGCAAGAGTATCAGATTGGAGACTTGGTATGGGTGGAGGCGAGACACCTCACCGAGACCATCATGGATCGGGAGACTTATCGCAAGCTTAGTCCCCGATGGCACGGACCGCTGCCAGTGGTTCAACGCTTCTACAGTGACCGTCAGCGAGAGATGCCTGAGGCGGATCGAGGAGCACCCGTTGCATATAGACTCAAGCTTCCTCCCAAGTGGCAGATTCATGATGTCTTTGCACAACACCGACTAAAGGCGCATGTCTCTGGGGATCAGGCGTTTGCCCTCAGAAAGAAGGTACCTACTCCCGCCAAGGTGATTGTGGATGGGCAATCTCAGACTCACGTAGCTAAAAATCTGGCTCGCCGTCTACGAAAAACTAAATCTGGAATGGTTGAAGAATTTCGAGTACGGTGGACAGGGTACTCTACAGCTCACGATGCTTGGAAAACGCGAGAAGCATTTAACTATGGTGGAGAGTTGGAGCAGCTGAGGGATTTCGAGAAGGCACGTCTCTCCCAGGAAGGGCGACTGCGGGAGAAAGCTTTAGCAGATGCACGAGCACAGCGAAGAGCACGCCGAGAACAGGCGATGGTCACCGCAATGGAGAGTTGCTATCAGAAGGATGACATAGCAGCCTCGTGTCTACCCGGAGAGTATTACTCAGCCGAAGATAATGCGTTTGTATTCTCCCTCCTCCCTGACAAGAACGAGACTCCCCCTTGTAGGCTTCTGGTTCTATTCAGTGGAACTGGTTCAGTGGAGCGAGAATTCAAGAACTGTTATCCTACGTGTGAGGTTACGACGGTGGACAGCGACGAGAAATGGAAACCGACCTACGTGGCCAATGTACACGACTGGGACTTTAAGCAATTTCCTCCGGGATACTTTCAAGTGATATGGGCCAGCCCTCCATGCACCGAGTATAGTCAGGCGAAGACAACAGTGGTGCGACAACTCCGACAGGCTGACGCGTGTGTGCGCAGGACGCTGCAGATCCTAGATTGCTTGAAGCCAGCTCATTGGTTCTTAGAGAACCCATTGGGAAGGTTTCCGTATACTTTGCGTTTCCGTCTGGTGGTCCGCCATCTACCTCCGCCACTGGTATGCTCTTATTGCATGTACGGCACTGGCTACCGCAAGCCCACATGTATATGGACCTCTACGCCTCTGGCTGTTCCTTTACGACACTGTACTACTGAGACTCCTTGCGTACACTAGAGGATCTTGGGAACACCACACAATTGGGGGAAATTGAACCATTATGCATGTTTTTAGACGGAGTTTTATTGCTACTATTCTCGCTTTATAGACGCCGGACGGGCGACCCGCCACGTCATCATATCGCGCAGTGTAATGCTGACACGTGGCAGCCACGTAAGCTGTGATATGCGTTTATGCGGTACGGTATGCCTTTATTATGTTGTTTGCTAGTGTGGTTTGTGTGATAATCGAGAAATCTATGCAGAGAGATCTCTTTTTGGATTGAGTGTGTTCATAAACACAAGCCCCGCGTCAAGAAAACGCGGTTATACAACTATCATCACTCAAGTATTGTAGCATGAACATTGTCTATTCGTTCAATTACATATATATATTGAATACGTATTTGCTAATGTTAGTAGTAGTGAAGTTTGGTAGGAGGTGGTGAGCGATAACCTACGACAAATGAATGCGGAAGAAACGAAGGCCGGCTTTATAATGCGTGACGTTTTGCACATCTTACATTAAAAGTCAGCAAGCAATGGTCGTACAACATATAGCGTTACTATATATTACATTGCAAAGTACTTAGGATTACTGCTAGGCAAGAGATCTCGAATCAATTCATTCTACGCCTTTCAGACGCCGGAAAGTAATGCTCTACTAATCTATTCTGGGTTTTCTGAATTTGACTTGCGCGCTCTTTATCAACTAACAACGGGACCGTTTGTTTACAACTGTACAGTCGGGACAGGTGTGCCCGAGGATCCAGTGCAAGAACGAGCACGACATGCGGAATTTCGAATTTGAAGAGAATACAAGAAGTAATAAACGTCAAAAGCGGCACGCGCAGCAGGTAGCCGGCGGAACATATCAAGGTTCCGGTGGATATCAGGAGTTACTGGAACAGTATTGAGCGCGCCGTGATGGCGAAAATCAAGTCGACGACAGCAGCGACTGTAGGATACAACCTGAAAGATCTTCAAGGTGCTTATCTCTGATTTATATTCCATTTGTGCACCTTCTGCCGTATTTATGTAATTGCTAACCTTTTACAATGCACACATACAGGTGTGACTTACCGAGTATTGTCAAACGTTCCCGATGGCGAGACGGTCGAAGATGGTGACAGCTACTACTCTCACCAGATTCCGCAACTGGTTTACAAGAAGGACCTTCTGCTGGAGCCCACATCACCCGATTCCTTTACGACGCTTCCCAGGCTTCCGCTTACCGGTTTTCTGCTGGATTTTGAGTATGCTCTGGACTCCAACAAAAGATGGGCCCCAAAACCTCTCTTAGCAGGACAGTTCAAGCGATTCCTACTAGACTTCAACAATTTGACCACTTGTGATCAAATTGGGTAGGGGCTACTTTTTGTGGCTTCCAACAACAACACGAGTTCTTCGAAGTCGCCAGGAAGTTTTGCCATGGAAACGCCGAAAAGATGTTCTGGGTGAAACCTTTGAGCAGATCGAACATGATGCCCTTGAACTCCGGCGTTGCGCCACGGAACTACGACAACCGCATGGAGTGCTTTGTCTTATGTTACTACGTCAAGGAAGGAACACATACAGGTCCGTAAATTTTATGTTATGTGCAATTCTGTGATTGTTTGTTGGCGTCTAAGCATGGGCAATCTGACTAAGTGGTGATGATTGCTCTCGCAGACGATACCCACCCATCGGATCATAAAAGGTTTCCCTGGATGAAGAACTTGAGAAGATTTCTCGGTGAGGAGGACAATGCGGAACCATCTTGCCGAACCAACACCTGGGAATATCAGCCTGTGCACGTGTCCAAATTCGCCACGAATTCCAGTGGACAAAAGATTAACCCACACCAGAAGCCGTTGAAGCTCATCCGCGACATCATCGATATCCATATGCGAGGTCCTGAGTTAGAGGGGGACGCGAGAGGACAATCCGAATACGAGGGGGTGTTACCTCTTCATCATGAACATCACTTCATCTTGGATGCGTGCTGTGGTTCGGGCACCACTTCGGTGGCCGCCAACATGTTGGGATTTGGTTCCGTTGCTTTCGATAGGTAAGCAGTCCTCTTTGCATTCATTTTTGGTATGACGCGGTATACCCGTATATCAACGTTTTAACAAGTGCTGGTGTCTTGGATGCAGGGAGCAAGGTATGGTCGACTCGGCGAAAGAGCGCATTTGGTATCCTGATAATTTTCATTCTTTGGACCATGAAGTCATGAGCAAGGAGGAATACGCCGAGGTGAAAAGGCAGAGAGAAGCACATCGGAAAGAGCAAGAGAAACTCGAGAAGAAGAAGGAGCGGGATACGGAGATGGCGGAGAGGGCTGCCAAAAAGCAGCAGGATGCCGAGGTCAGGGCCGCTGCCAAGGCCGCTGCCAAGGCCGCTGCCAAGGCGGAGAACGACGCCGCCAAGGCCGCTGCCAAGGCGGAGAGGGACGCCGAGAAAGAGAAGAAGAAGGCCGCCGAGAAAGAGAAGAAGGACGCCGCCCAGGCCGCTGCCCAGGCGGAGGCGGACAAGGCCAAGGCCGCTGTCACGACCGAAAAGGAGAAGGAGACCAAGGCCAAGGCCACTACCAGGGCCGAAATGGACAGGAAGGCTAAGGGCGAATCTAAGAGGAGACAGGGAGGACAGTCAGGATCCGTGCACAACAAGAAATCTAGAAAGTAAAGCTCGCTAGGCAATGATGCTTACCCTGCTAGGACATGGTGCCAACGCCTTTTTCAATGTAGTAATGAGTACTCTTACTATTGTCTCAGAGAGTGCAGAAATACGCTGATGAAACACAATCAGACGGTATATATCTTGATATGACAATTATAAATAAAGTATGTTACGACTCAGCCTAGTTATGTATGCATGCGAATCGATCTTACGTGTGGTGATAACCGGTATCTCATTGGTTGTTAAGGAATATCAGATTTTGTCGTCCGACCAGTGCACCTGTATCCATCCACCCAGGTATAAAACCCATTACACTATCCTCAAAATTCATTATGCCTGCTTCACACTTCATCGACGCACCATTATCCGCATCTACCGCACAATGCCAATGCTTGCTACCTTGCGGAAGGAAAATCCAAATAAAAACATTTGGATGCTACGGTTTGATCAAGACTCCACGCCCTCAGACTTAGCGATGAAAAAATCGATGGTAGAGGACTATAAGGTTCAATGGCAAACCTATGACGCAGACGTGCATGATAAACTGCCTTTACGCATGAAGTTCTTGTACCCATGTTGCCTGCACTGCGGGCTTGAAGATCGTTCACAACTTGCGACGTGTATGGGCTGCTATCTTGCGCATTACTGCAAAGCTCCCGGAACCTGTCAGAAATCTGATTACGCACGGCATAAGTTTTTCTGTCGTCCCGTAAGGGGTTGGATTTTGGGACAGCCGTATGCAAGAATCCGACCTTTGTTTAAGTACCCAGGAGATACACGACCTCTAAGAGAACGGAGTTCGATGAGTGATTGGTCCTATGGGGCCTACTTGGAGTTTCTATGCTTTGGGGAAATCAAATGCATCGCATGTTTTGGAGGAATCCCAAAGGGTCGCCCCCTCGTGAAACAGCAGATATCTGGCGGACAAATCGTTACTTCGATGCGCATTGAAATGCGGGACGCCACAATTTTCAAAACCCCTCACTTTCAGAAGTATACAGCAAGGACTGAGTGTTTTTATAATACATTGGGCGGATTTTCTTATCCATTTATCCGGCTCACTCCGTTTGGTCGTTTGGTTTGGTTGTATCTACACGTTAAGGTGCCCGCAAATCATACTTCAGAGGTTGCTTTCGGAGAATGAATGATAGAATGATAGAGTAGCGCAGACACACCTTCCGTGCAAAGTAATAGAATAAATGTACGTGTAGGTACGTGTCCTTCGATCCGAGCCGGACTAGTACCGGGCATCTGATAGGCTAATAATTCGGCAGGTGCAACGACGACGTACTTTTCCAAGATCATAAGCTCTATTTCTTGCCTAAAATACTCATTTGCCCCCTTTTGCCCTCAGCAACGCACCTCCTTCTACTTCTCCCATAGCCATGCCATCCAAGCGGCAGTCTGTTTTCACATACATCCACCAGTTTGCCAAAAATCACGGGGAGTATTGCCCAGACAGGAGTATAGTTCTTCTTCCGGCGGGTATGACTATCCAAAAGTTGTGGGAGAACTACAATACACAATGCGTCGACGGCGAAGGCATGGAATGCTCACTCAGCCTTTTTTTTGTCGTGTGTTCAGAGAGGAGCTTAGCTCTTGGGTCAAGTTCCGTCGGATGAATTGATGCGACAAGTAGCGCGGTTTCTACAAGTGCCGCAAATAATGATGGATTGAAGATATAGATTCCAATGTATCAGCAACATAATAGCCTTAGCACTGTGAAATGAATCGAAATCTCTTGCCTAGAAGACATCATAGACAATTATTTGGTGTAAATTGATTAATTTTGCATGATGATAAAGATTTGTGTCTTACATGCTTGCACCCATCTCACTTGCAAGTTGTTTTCTGGGAATTGAAGCATCTGAATATGCACATACACAAACGTGTACCGTGCACGCTGTCCAAAATTGCAAATGGATGTAGCCATGTTTGCATACTTGTACATGCTATGCATGCATATGAACCAAAATGCAACAAAACAATTTACCGGGACTCGCCGAGAACGAAAGCATCATGCACAAATAAACAAATTGAGTAACATTTTTAAATAAAACTTGGGGGGGCGACTTACGTGTCGCTGACATGGCGCTGACGTGGCGCATTTCCGTTGACGTGGCAATAGTTTTTAGACGACGAAAATTGTGTCAAAATGAAGGTTTTTAGACGATAATCGAGATTTATTTATTCCCAATTGTGTGTTGAACTCATTCTGAGACGGCACAGCTGGGACCACATCCAGGACAGCAAGGAGCTGGACAATCATCATCTGTATATCCATTACCTTCTGCACTGTTGCAGCACTTGTTTGAAAATCTTTTTACGCATAGCACGCGTGCAGATCAATCTTAAACTATCACGCATAAAGCTAAGACTAGCTTCACGAGTTTTGAACTAAGAGGGGAGGAGTTGTGACAGGGGACAAAGGCACGGGTCTCCGTTGGCAACTGTACATACGGCATAATGGAGCCGCAGGATGGTGCCAGAAGCCTTTCGGTTCCACAGAACCTCCATCGGTGTGGCATGACGATATCGACGAGAATATAATCGGTGAGAGTATATCGATAGGCGCCTGGCAATATATCGTGGTTCTTCCTGACGGTACTCTCAAGAGATGGGAAAGAAACCACGGGACAGGCTGGATCTTGAAGGATGCCTCCAGACCGTTACCGTCTCAGATGCCGTTCGATCTCGATGAAGAGTGGAAAGAATTCCCATATTTATGACGAGATGGACATGGCAAACCTCGTCTGATTCGACAGGCGGAAAGGCATCTGATCACGAAGGAAAACGTGAAGACATATTCGACGGTAAAGGTCGTGGATGTTGGAGGCTCAAAGGATTCTGATATTTCAAGATCACCGTCTCCTCCGAATTCTCCTTCTGATGTTCCTCTCATGACCGAATGTCATTCTCCTGATTGTGAGATATGCAAAGAGGCTTCTGATGGTGTGACAGCTACATCCAATAGGAGCTCCGATGCAGAGTAAGGCAGCCTAATTACCGGTAATTTGGAAATGGGCCCCGGTAATACCGGGTAATTTACCGGTAATACTTTCGGCGGTATTACCAAAGTATTACCGCCTGCACGAAATGACCTAACTTTCGCCTCGGGGCGCGGAAACTGTTTTTGAAAATTTCTATGGATAGATAATGGCCATTAAAATTGTTTGGGTTTGTGCTATAGCACATGCTAAGCAATGTGAGTACATAATCAAGCGAAGCATTTCGCAGAGATGTGCAGACAGAAGTGAGCACACGTTTTCTCGGACTGCAAAGTTTGCTGGTATTCTGCCACGTCGTGAAACAAGCTCAATAAGAACTCGTGCTTGTCACCGAAGCCAGACTGGCCACGCAGGGGAGTGCTCAAAGCGTCGTAGATGTCTTTGGGCACTCTGTGCACGTTGCCATAGGAATCTTTCCAATCGACTAAATCGACGCCCCAGGAGTGAGGGACATATCGTCCCCACAAGTATCCGCACCGGATGCCATCCCTGATCCGATCGAGAACTTTGTAATGAAATTTTGGACTGTTCGAGGTCCAGGTCGCTCTCTAGCACACCCGAAAGCTTGGCGTGCTTTCGGGTGTGCCGCAAAGTTTCTAGTTGATCCATTGCGAAAAAGCTATCGCCGCCGATCTGGTCATCATCATTTCTGGTAAAATCGACGGTAATCTGAGCTCGACTCGGTAATTTACCATGGTAATACTGCATTACCATGGTAATTACCGGTAAGATCCTCAAGTATGGGAGGAACCCGATTATGGGGCTCGGTAATACTCGGTAATTTACCGGTAATTACCCTCCCGGTAATTACCAAAAAAAATTACCCGGCTGCCTTAATGCAGAGTCAGGAGAGATAAGTTCGAACAGCTCGGATGCAGAAAGCGATGTGGCGCCTCGACGTAAGAAGTATAAGACAGGCTAGCTAAATTGCTTAGGTAGATGCTGATAACAATTGAATGAGGTGGCACTTGCTTATTGATCGAGCTAGATATTTGTAGAAATGTTGAATTGAGAGGACGATCTGAGAGAAGAGACAATTGAGAGTATTTAGTGTTCTGTCGGCTGAGAAAAGACAGCTTATTTTGGAATCATTAAAAGTGCACGGACCTGCTGTCCTAGCTTTCGTTATTGTGGTTAATTATTTCCTGACATGAAGATACTATAACATTCGTGTTAATAACCGATACAATAGTTTTAGGCGTCGATCTAGATGCCCGTTCTGCAGCCAGCTTGTCCGTCCGCCGCCTTGGACTCCATGTCGGTCTCCACATTGTCCGCGATCTCCCGTAGCTTCAGCAGGGTTACGTGCGTGCCAGGAAAATTCTGCTCCCTCGCGCGCTGCTCCCATTCCTCCGGCTTGGAGATGTCCAGACGTTCTTGGTGGAGACGGCGCATGACCTTGCCGGCGTACCTCAACCCAGCTCGGAAGGTGGTGAACATGCTCTGATCGGACATGCGGACACACTGTGCCACTTTCCCCGCCAAGAAGTTGACAGCGTCGCGTCGGGCATCCAAACGGGCGAAGAAGTCGGAGGCGCTCTCCTTGTCGTTCTGACGCATGGCCTTGGTCTCATCGAACACCCGCTCCAGATAGGGCTGCTTCAGGGAGCATAGTGCCAGGTCGCAGAAGAATATGTCCAGGTCCGTGTAGCGTGTCTGCCATCCACCCTGGAACCCGGAGCCGCCCGCCGCCCGCTCCAAGTGTCTCTTCTGCTTGTCGCCCAGGACGTTCTCCTTCAAATCCCAGAGCAGGCTAGGTACGCTCGCCAGATACTCAGTCACCGCCGGAGTACAGCTGGCCGTGATCATGGCCTCCCGTATGATGGTCTCGTCGAATAACTTCCTCGTGGCTCTGGCGAACTGTTCCAGCTGTAGTCGGGTCTCGTCGTCGCTGGGTGCCGCGCCTGTGACCGTCTTCGCTGGGAACTTGGGAGTCGGGCCTTCACGCACTTCATCACCATCTCCTTGGTCGTGTGCTCCTCCCTGATCTCCTGTGGAGTGGCCTTGATGAGCGACTCGGCCTTCACTGGAAGCATGCCCGGCGGGAGCGCAGGCGGTCGAGAGGGTGGCTCACTGGGGGGCGCCTTCCCTGGGAACATGCTCGGTGGTGGCGCAGGAGGTCGAGAGAGCGGCTCACCGGAGGACGCATAGGGAGGAGGCGACGGCGTGGGAGGCATTGGGTTTCCCCGAATTCCAGCAGGGTACGGTCGACCCGGTTCAAAGGGCTCGGCTGCGCCGGACAACGGTGGAGAACGTGGGAAAGCAGGCCGGGCCGAGAGAGGTGGAGGCAGAGGCGGGGCTGGTGCTGGGAAATCAATCGGCCTCGACGCTCGAGCCCTCTGCTGTCGGAGGTCCCGGTACCAGTCCGAGGTACTGGCTTCAGTCCAGGCGAGAAGAGCGTCCGAGTCGAAACCCAGGGTCGCAGACTCAGGAGCGGTGGGGGGAATGTACTCCCAGCGATGGAGGGGTGGTTCACCCGGGAACCGAGACTCAGCTATTGGCAAGTCTATTGCTGCTCGGTCCACGACTATGGTCCATGTCTCAGTCACGGGGTTGGTCAAACGAATTGGCGGATAGCCGTGCCTACCCCCGTGACGCTCGTAAGTGGACAATGGAGCACCGATCTGTCGCATCACCCGGTAAAGGTGGCCGACATCTGGGACGCTGAATCTGGGCCGGACTCCACTGGGAAGGGTAGAGATGGTAAGACCATAAGTGTTGCTGGGACAGGGCACCCACAGCGAACCGCCGTCGAGGGTGATCATCAGTAGCGCGCGGACCTCGTGGGTGTCGTCGGCGTCATCTGGGTCTGCAATCCGAGGTATCGGGGAACCGGAATCTGGCCCTCCTCTGGGGGGGCGCCCTCCTTCGGCTGAACTGCCTCCTGAACTGCCTCCCCCATCTACCAACACAGAGTCCAGGGACGAGCGCTTACGGCGAGACAGCTGAAGCTGATGGTGTCGAGAAGGCGACTCTGTGTGGTCGTTATCCCTAGTGTCTGCATGCCAGGTGACGCTCCTGGTTGCATTCACTCGACTGACCTCGGGGATGTCCTCGTGTGGGATAACGGGAGGCGTGAGATCCCCTTCTGTGCCCTGTTTCTGCCACGTAACTTTCCACCGCCCCCTCCCCTTGTAGGGGCCTCATTGATTCTCCATCTTGGGCATTAGCAGTGAGCGTGTACATGGTCCTGTTGTCCCATGGTTCAATTTGGGTGGTTCCCTCCGTGTTTTCTGCTGCCTGTTTGGCCGCCTCATTTGCCTTGTCGTTGCCCTTCACCCCCGTGTGGCTTTTGACCTTTCTGAGTGAGACTCCTGTTCCCTTGCTGTTATGCTGTTCGACCAGGGAGAGTATATCCTCAAGCAAATCCCTGTGTCTGTGGCATTCCATCGTGTGGGGTCTGGACAGCATGTTGAGAGTTTGGTACATACTGCAGAGGCTGTCCGTGCATATTGCTATCTCGCTTGGCGTTGAGCGCTCCCTGACTCTGAGTGCCGCGTGGATCGCCAGAAGTTCCGCCCTGTTGATGGTAAGGTGTTCACCCGTCGACCACGTACCTCGCCAGGTTCTGGGGCTTTCGTCTCCTCTGGGGTCCCAGTAGGCCGCCCCCACTCTGTGCGACCCCCCTTCTTCCTCCGGGTCCAGACGCGACCCATCTGTATAGAGGAACGAGGTCGCGTCCCAGGCTTTGCTGATTTCCTCCAGGGTTTTGGAGAGCCTGGTTTTGCGCTTAATGGGGCACGTGGGGAACCGCTCTCGCACCTCTGTGTGTCCCCTATCCCTGTCTCGTCTGCTGAAGAGCATGGGAGTGCGTTCCATGGCCTGTAGGCATCTGGCTCTCGAGTCCTCTTTGATCCTTTCCAGAGGCCATGCAGTGTTCGCCTCATGGTATTCCGTGATCGTGATATCGGTAAGTCCCCTATCGCGCCACGTTTGTCTCATGGCCCTTGCTGCCTCCGGGGTGCGGTCTTCCTTGGGGACCTCACCCCCCGCGTTCCCCCACCCCTGCCTGCGCGACATGCTCGGTATTTCCCATTTTCTCATCGGGTGGGGGTCGAAGACCATGTCGTACTGACTAGCGTTCTCCATCGCGTTTTTAATCGCTGTCATGTCGGACGCGGCCTCTGTGGTGTGGACCTTCGGGTTGGCTGGCCTGAGATTGCGAAGCGTGTGGTACTTACTGACCGTGCAGTATGTACTGCGTTGCAGGGCTTTCCCGATAACTTCCGCTGCCCCTTCCGGGTCCGGGCAGAATTTTTGCCCGTCCCTTCGCGTTGGCAACAACTAGGATTCTCACCCCAGTTGCTGTAGTCCTTCTTCGTTACACCTGATACTGTGGTGCCTCCCCAGTGATCTGGGGGGAGGAACGTAAAACTTTTTCTTGGGATTACCCCGAATTCGTGTATCCTGGTATCCCCATACCTCTTGCAGTATGCCTTGGCTGGTGTCCTCGTCCAGGCCGGGTAGATTCCCACCCCTAGGACCGGGGTTTTCGCCATGGTGGACATCAGAGCCTCCTGAAGAGCCCTGTCTAGGTCCGCCGCTGTGTACTCCGGATTGAACTCGAAGGCACCCAATTCTCCCCAGTGGGTGTCCCACGCAGACCCTTTGGATCCGAAAATCTTGTCCCTGTCGAACTTGGAGCAGTATGTCGCTGTGTGACTGTGAACGTTAAGCGGCGACGCGAATACCTCTGCCTGGATTCCAAAGGCCTCCTGGAGCGCCTGCATGATTTCCGGAGGGAGCGTCCAGTGATTCTGCAGTGTAGTCTTCTTGACTTCCTCCTCCTCTTCGCAGGAGTACCTTTTGAGTAGGAGGACTACTTCCGTGGCGAACCCGTGAACCGTGCCCAGCTGTGGTTCCCGCTCCTCGAAGGACCGCCGTCGCTCCTCCCCCGCCCGTGTGTGGGTCTGGTCTGTGCCGTTCGTGCCCGTCGCGGCCACATATCTGTCGTAGAGCCTGTCGAGTACCTCCTCCTTGAGAGCACCCACCATCTTACCACGCTCGTCGTGTGCGAACACGTGGTGCCTGCCCACTTCCGTCGTGAGCGTGCACTTGCCCGAGGGTGCGGCGTCCCAGTCTGGGTTAAAGGGCTCGGTGTCTATGTTGAGCTTGGTGACTCCCGGTCAGTAGTGGGCATGTCTCGTAGGAGTTCCTGACAGTGGTTCCCGTTTCATGGGGCTCCGATCCTGTTGATCTCCTCGCTCCTTGTTGTGGAACAAATCAGCCGCTCGTTCGGCCAGGCTCGGGTCCATCCCCTCAATTCCTCCTGCCATCAGGGTGTCCTCCGCGACCCATGCCTCCCCTTGTGGGCGAATTGGTCCGAGCAGGTATTCCTTGCTCCCCCAGTGCGTCCTGACCGCACGGATTGCAGTGCGCTCGGACGCCACTACTGCCTGGGGTTCTTCCCCCGTTTCCTCGAGCATCGCAGGGTTACTGGCAGCCGTTGGGCCAGTGCCAGCTGAGAGCTCCATGGTGTCGATCCTCCACCACTTATTTCTGCTTCGGTGGTCGTTGACTGGAGGGTGCGTTGCCCATACCACCCGTTCGCTGCTTATGAGGTGCGTGGTCATTAGCCGTACTGCATCCTTTGGGAACCCGCTTTTGGCTGCGTGCTGGAACAGCTCTCCCGTCCTGACGTCCCCTGTGGCAACTTGAGCGAGGACCCATGCCCTCAGCTTCATGATTTGCGCCGTGGTCCCCTCCCACTTCGTGCCTCTGCCATCGTCCAGGCTAACCCTTGCGATCAGGCGGGATCTTGGCTCCCCCCGGACCGCCTCTCGTATTCCCGCTTCTCTTGTGGGAGGGTTCGGTCTGGGTCCTGTCTCCTCCCGGGCTTCGTATAATCGGCCTAGTCCTTTTCTCCCCGACCCTCGGGGATTCCTGGGCGTGCCCGGAAATCTTTGGCATCCTGCCGGCCTGGGTCTGCATGATCGGGTCTCCCTCCTCGACCTGCATTGGTCCTGCGCCGGCCTTCTCCTGGATTTCGTCACCTCCTTCCTCGAAGGAGATTGGGTCATGAAAGTCCCCCTCCCCGTGGAACACGTGGTGGCGTTCCCGTTGCTCCAGCTCTCCTATGCGCGCCATGATTGGGCCTCTCATGTTTTCCCGGTACCTCTTGGAGGTCACCGCCTCCCTGCCCTCTGGGGGCCCATGTAGCCCGATCCAGGACTCCCATGTCGCCCCCGTGGCAGACCCGTTCCATTCCTGCCACTTGTCTATCATGTAGCACATCCAGACGCCGCATTGGTACCCGTCTCGCTGGTGTGTGACCCCCATGTTGGCAACCTTCATGTTGACCGGCGGCCATCCCGGCGGCCCTTCCCATTGCCTCAGTGCCGCCAGCAGGCGCGCGTCCTCCCCCCCATCGGGTCGTAGAGGTAGACTGAGACGCTGGAGTCCTCGTTTCTCCCGACGAGGAGCAAGTTCCAGTGGCTGCCATCGCAAATCAGGACGTAGGAAAATCCCCCTTCACGGACCGTTTCCATCGTGTTGCGCATCTGCGCGTCGTATTGGTCCGACTGCTCGAACGTGATTCCGTTGAGAGCGTCCGCGAGTTTCGCTTGGTGCATCGACACCGTGGCCACGTTCGTTGTACAGAGGCTGTGGGTTTCCACCTGTATGGAGCTGAGCCACGCTTCCCTGCCTCCGGTGTCCGAGAAGACTCCTTCCGTCCTGTGCCTGGGGGGGTCTTCCCTCCGGGGTTCTGGTCCACTTCTTCCTCCCCCCTTCATGAGCCTGTCTGCCTGGGACCCATCCGTTTGGTTTCCCCGCATTGCCTTCCTGCAGTCCATCACCTCCTTATCGGTGAGTCTTGCTCCGGCTCTGGCCGCGTGTCGTAGGTTTGAGAGGGCTTGTTCAGCCTTGGATCTTACTCCCGTGGAGTCCAGCACCATGACCCTTCCCCCCGGGTCCTCGATCAGGGTGGGTCTGACTCCAATATCGTGGCATTTAAAGGCGTCCTCGTGGTCTTCCTCATCCTTGGCACAATAGCCTGTCGCCAACCGTTTTAAGGCGTTCCTGGCCTGCGTGGAGGTCGTGGGGACCCTTCTCTCCGCGTGCCACAGCGACCTCGGGCCCCATTTGGATTGGGTGAGGTGGAAGCCCGCTTCCCAGGCAGTGGGTTCTTCCTCGTCGACTGCCTGGGGCTCTGCCACCCTTCGGAATCCCAGAGCATTGTGGACCTCCTGAGGGGGTATAAACTGAGGCTTGAGGGCACGGTTCCTCGGGTTGTCCCAGAATTGCGCATCGTTGGGTTTGTCGGCAAGCGCCCCGCAAATATATGGGTATAGCATGAGCATGAAGGTTCGCATGCGCCCTTGGAGCCTGGCAGGGACTTTCGCTTGCGCTTCTCTGATGCTGCACGCACGGGTGCCCCCCTGTGCCACATAAAATCCTTCCTCCACGAAAGGGAGTAGGGGCAGCAGCGTGGTTAGACTGAGCGGAATTTCCTCTTGGCCCTTGACTGCGTACACCTTCATGCTCTCATCCCCCGTGTCCTTGTCCACGACCGTCCTGTGTCTGCCTTCGAGCGCACCCGGGAAAGGTTTCCGAACCGCCTCCGCAAGCTTGGAGGAGCCTGTATGGCTTGCGTCTCTGGTGGCTGCTGTCGCCCGTAGCCTTGGTCCTGCGCAAAGAGCTTGGTCGGCTGCACCTGTCCGTAGTAGGTGCCCTTGCCCCCCTTGCCCTGTCCCTTGCCTGCATACCTGGCCCGCTGCCTTGGAGGTTGCTGCGGGCTGCGTTGAGTCATCCACCTGGACCTGGGGCTGCAGGCGATGTGAAACTTCATGCTTCCGATGTGGAAGAACATGCGGTTGGTGGTGCGATGGGAAACAGCCTCATATGTAGCAGCCTCCACCGTCATCCAATATCTGCAGGCCTCCCTGCTGTCCCGGTCCGGAAGTGGTTGGGCAAGGGTGATGAGTTCCCCCACTCCCCTTTCCGATGGCGGGGGAGAGGGAACAGGGAAAACCTCCATGCCGGTCTGCGACCGTAGTTCTCGCTTTGCTGCCGAGAGGACCTGCTCCGCCCTGTCTGCAGAGTGCCAATGTCTGCCTTCCGGCGGCCTGGCAACCAGCTCCAGTTCCCACTCTTGGAACTTCGTGATGTCTGCAGTGGAGGAGTACCTGTGCACTGCTACTGGGTGCCCATAGAACTCGTATGGGAGCCCCAGCCGCAGCGCCCTGTCTGCCTCGTCCGCTCTTGAGAAGACAACGATGGCGACGTCCAGCGCGGTCGCCCTGGCCTCCTCCCAGTGTGGCCTGCCCTTGCCAATGTATACGATGTTTCGGGCTCCCCCTTCGAGCACCACTCCCGCCGAGATGCTGTTGGCAGTTTCTGCCACACCCTGGCCAACCAGCCCGGTGGACTGCAGGATGACCGTGCGGTCGGCCGGGAGCGAGTCCCTGTCTTGTTTCATTGTGCACCTGTGTACGTCCCTCGCAACGCTGGCTTTGGGGGTGCCCACCGCCCCGTGCTTCCAGCGGTCTGCGTAGCCCCACGGAGGTGGCGCCAGAGGCACCGCCGGGGCACACCTTTCGTCCACTAGGGCAATGGCCGCGTGGAGCGGGTCTGTAAATATTGCTCTCAGTCAGGGTGCCCTGCCACGGGGACGTGACGATGATATCCCCCTTGGCAGGGCAGCGGCCCGTGTTCCATAGTCGCTCCTGGAGTTCCGCTAGGAGCAGCTGCTGGAACCTTCGAGTGTCTCCGTCGCCTGTGTGCACTAGGCAGTTGTAGTCAACGGCCGGGGGCACCGTCATGTTCCACAGGGAGTCGTATTGCCCCCTGGAGCGCCTCCCGTGCCGAACATAGTGTGCAGCGGCTCCCCCGCCGGATGCTCGAAGAGGTCTTGCGCAGTCAGGGCCCCCGCGGCGGCGGTTTGTCCCGGGTGCACCTGCCCCTGTAACTTCTCCCCCGCTTCTGCAAGGTGAGCCCAAAGTAGCCCTGCTTTGAGCAACACAGGGGCTTGTGAAATGTATTCGACCACCTCCGCTGTCAATGGGAACAGCCCCGTGGGCATAGGCGTCGCCTGGAGAAGCTCCTGCGGTGGTGCGCCTTCTTGTCCCACCGCCTGCCGCGGGTCCTGCGCAGCGAGTCCCGCTTCAACTTCCATCTCCTGTGGGTTGTGGTGGTAGTGTGCTTCCCCACCCCCATCCTCAGGTGTCTGGGTCACTGTTTCCCACCTCGATGTCCCCTTCCAGGGGAGAGGCTCGTATCCCCTAGGAAAGGTGCGGAACCTCAACAAGGATGCCTCGTCAGTCAGAGTCCTTCTCGTGAGGAGCTCCCTGTTCGGGACTCTCGGGACCACCTCCTTTCCAGTGAACAGTTCGTCAAAAATGACCTGTCGTCCTGAGATGCACGGCACCCTGACTGCGATGTTACTCCGGGGGGGTGTATTCCGCTGTCGCGTAGGTTCACCTGTCTCTCCCCCGTTCTCGGTGCCTTGGGCCCTGGCTCGTCAGCCTCTCGTTCGTTGACTGCTGGGATTTCTCCAACCGCAGACGCCATTGTGTTAGTGCTGGAGGTTTGGCCCGCCAAGGAGTGGGGATGTTTTCGAATTTGAAACGTCCAGTTTGTAAGACCCGCAGCATGTGCGCCGTGCGTAGAGGAGTGTCGCCTCCCGTCGCGTCGGTTCACGTGGTAACAGTCACCTTCGCTATCACTCCCCTGATCGCAAAGGGAGTATCGTGAGCCCGTGTTTTGGATCGGGGGGTCGGGTTCTGTTCCGCAGACAGCGCTGGTAAAATCGACGGTACCTCCTTGCTCTGTATGCGTTGTTTGCCGCTGCGATTTGCCGGATTCGCGGCTAGGGTGTTGGGGAGTCGAAATCCTTTCTTCCAGACCACCTGGGTCCTTGGGCCCTTGGGTCAATATTGGTGCCACCCCCCCTATCTTCGTGGGGTGAAGTCCTTGCCCGGTAGAGGCGGGTCCCGCCCCCCCGTGCTGCGTTCCTGCGGGAGCGCCCGGGGCTTTATCTTCCCCAGCCTTTGCCCCCTGGGTGTGGGCGCGCTTGGCGGTATCGTCGATTTCGCAGGTTTTATGGGCTCGAGTGGTACAGACTTGCACCGCGTCACCCATTACACCCGGGTATCCCTTGCCCGCCCTTGCCAAATCGTTGAATTGGGCGGCCTGCTCGCGCGAGGTGCGTCGCGTGTACTTTGGTGGTCCACTCCGCAGCTGTCTCATTAGAGAGAACACTTTCTTGTTACTCAGCATTTTCCCGCTGGGCTCCTGGAGGAATTCTGCGAGATTTGGAGGCTTCACACGTGCCACAGCGTCCCCCCGTGGTGCCCCAGCGTCCCCATTGCCCTGGGGGGAGATAGGGCTTGCCCAATTCCTTGACAGTTTTTTGTGCTCCTGACTTGCACTCGCGACTAGCGTGTCCGCTGGAGTGACCCGTATTGTTTGGGACCCTGTATCCCCGGTGGCTTCGTCCTTTTCTCCCTGCCACCGCGGTTGGGTGGCCCCGAACTGTGCTCTGGCAGGTGAGATACTCATGTGCCGCTCCTGCATGTCCACTGTGCCTCCCGCTTGGGCGACATGCCCGTGTGGACAGCTTGGCGTCCACTCGGGCAGTGAGCAAATCCATGTGCTCCCCGTCGAGTTGGGTCGCCGAGCAAGGTCTCTCGATCCGACGCAGTTCTCCCGGGGGGGTTCATTATCCGCCGAACACTGCCAATTTGGCACGGGGCATCCCCCCCTGGTTTCCTGTGGGTCGAACTGCTCTTTCGTGATTTCGAGCTTTCCTACACCTGCGGCGATTCCTTTCTGGGCCTGCCCACCTCCCCGTGACTGTAGGGTGGGTTTGGAGGTCATCACGCCTATCGACACGCTGTCGAATTGTTGGGCGGAGTTTGAGCTCGTCCGGTCCCCTTTGGTGGTCCAGAGCGAGAGCTCATTCCCCCTGGGGACGCTTGGTCCCCTGCCCCTCCGGCTGTCCGCCAGTGTTGCATTATTACTATTGCTTTCGGCATTCCAGCATACGCACGAGCCTCCGATTCTCGAGGGGGGCGTTTTTTGCAGCCGCTGGACTGCATATCTTTCGTGGGAACCGGTTGTACTGCCGGTGCTGGCCGCTGCCCAGTTCATTTCGCTAATCAGGTTAGTGCAGGGGGAAGACATGCATTTATTATTGCGGCAAAGGCCCCTTTCTCTCAGGTGGGCATTGTAGATATGGTTAATAATGCAGTCCCCCCCCTTGGGGGGAGGGAAGCTACCGTAATTATTGGTATAAGGGTCGGCGGTTGCCCCCCCCGACCCGGGGGGATTATGTCCGCCCTGGACACTTCTCGCCCTCTTAGGGGTTCTGCTGTTGGAATAAGTGACGTTTTTAAGGAGTGTCCTTTTGTCAACGGCTGATATTCGAGGCTTGGCGTTGACAGCCCATGCCCTAATTGCTAACCTGGGTTCCTTGCCGTTTCTCCGCAGGGGACTGGTAACCGCTCCCCGTGACCTGGGGACGCCCGTTCCAGTCCCCCTTCCGCGGGCCCTCCGTGGGGTCGGTCTTATTCCCAGTGTGCAACCCCTCCAGAGAGGAGGGGGTATGTGGTCAATAGTGTCGGCCGGAGTGGTCAGCGAGTCCCTGGTCCCTAAAGTGTCTGTACCACCGATGCCTTTATTTGCCCGCTGTGGGCCCCCTTCAGATGTGTGCAGGAGCACCGGGTCGGTGTTGGGCAGACAAGGCGTGATGGCTGCTTCTACTTGCAGACCGGGT
>LGRX02007487.1:0-72565 GCA_001247695.2 Cymbomonas tetramitiformis
CCCGCCGCGCGTGTTGGGCCCCGCCGCGCGTGTTGGCTCTGCCGGGGGGGGGATAGGATCCGACCCCCCAAGGCAAAATATCAAGGTCTAGGGGGGGGTCTAACCCCCCCATGGCAAAATATCGAGGTCTAGGGGGGGGGTCCAACCCCCCCAGGACCTGAAAACAGAGTCGGGGGGGGGTCAAATGTGATGTGCTGCCCCCCCCCCCCGGGTCAAAGCGTGGGCAGCCCGCCGTTAGATAAGTGATCATGTACTGAAGAAGATTCATATATACACATATCACTAGGCGATGCCATGTTCTAGTCACAATGAAATGACATACCAGCCATTCATCAAGGACGGAAATACAGCTCGTAGTAAGTTGTTATCACTGCAGACACTGAATCTGTGAGCCGTTTACGACAATAGAGAAATGATATTTATATTCATGATTGAATCTCCATTAGCTTCGGTACCATCACTGGTTTCGTTGTTCATTATGAAAATCATTATCCAGAAACATTGTCTAAATTGGGCACACTATTGTGACCTGAATCAACAATGTATGTGGGCTGCAACCCAAAAACTGCATATTGAATCATAGTGAAGTGACATTGGCATTTGACAACATCTGGCATTCACCACATTCAAAAGCGTCAGGCATGTTGCCGGTACGACGTTGAAAGAATCGGTGTTCATATTGACATTGTTACCTCGAAAGCACTTGATTCGATGAGCAATCTCAGTCTGATTTTCTATCAAACCATTTTTCACATGATATACTAATTGACTAGCATTCTCCATCACCATCTGATTGGTTTGATACACCTCTTTTTAAAAAGGGGAGGAAGGAGTATAGATTCATTCATTCTTCATACAGCTGCAAAAATTTGATTTACATCATTTTGATTTTACATCATTGTGATTTTGCTTGGAAGATTAAATAGAGAAATCTTATGAAAAGTTCCAGCATCTGTGTATAGCAGTCATAAAGTTTGATGACACGGTACATCATTCCGATTGAAGCATCAAATGAAGTCTTTATTTGACTTACTGACACATGAAGTTCATTATGAAGAAATCATAGATGCATATTTCTCCAGCTCTATCATATTATATGAAGGGCACTGACATAGGAGAACGATGGTTTTTAAAATGTGAATAAGCTATATCGTAAGCTTAAGACCATTACTTTGACGTCAACAGCCTGAGATGCTGATTGTTGAATTTCAAGAGTTGAAGAATTCGTTGAATCAGCCTTGGTAACATGTGTTTTGATTGATGAATTGTTAATCCATGGTTTTCCCCCACATCTAGAAAAGCTGGCGTACAAGTTGTTGCCAATGTCTGAAGGGAAGCATCTAAGCCAAAGGATTGCCAGTTGTGCCATTTGGGCATCGAATTCCATAACAGCAGAGCCGAGTGAGTAAGATCCGTCACTCTAGCTATTTGCCCGCCATTCCTTCCAGGTTCATGACAAGAGACAATTCACCAAAGTCATACACCAATGCACAAGTCACATGTATGGTTGCACAGTTTGTATCCAAGTGCAACCCCATCGAGGTTAAGCATCTAGACAGCAACTCTGGCCAACAAAAGCCTTCCTGTCTTCGGATATCATAAGCATCCTCATTTCCAGCTCCATTGTGGTCAAGGAAGCATCATGCCTGTGCCTCGCTGGGACGCTGCTCCTCAAAGCCGCACACTTGAGGCGAGCCTTACGAGACAGTGACCTTTGGCCTGTGGGGCGTCAACCCCTTATCAAATCCTGAACACTTGTTAAGACATGGATAAATTTATCACGATGCAACTTAAGTGCCTATTCTTGGCAAATTACGGTGGGTATACCCACCGTAAGAGTAATTTTAAATGGGTCATAACACATGCATAACTCGAACAAGGGTACGATACCCATGCCTGGGGATGATTATTATGAGGCCTTTCGTGCGAAGATAGCTTAAAATAGCGGACTCCATAGGTTTTGATATGTGAAAACGCTTTGTCAAGTTGGAAAATTGACTGGTGAGTAACCTAAAGTGCTTACGGTGGGTTTACCCAAGACATCAATATGGGTAGATGCACACAGCACATATGCATGTCTCCGTGTGGCATATTATTATAAAATAAGCTTCATATGCATATTGAGACTTCACATTTTACCCCATACATATCGGAGGCTTGTACAATTCATTTCGCGCAGCTAGCGATCCACCAAGGGTAAGATGTCTATTTAGCAATACTATTTCCCTAGTGCACCACACTAATTAACCCCCTGAGTGTACCCCACCATCTCGGGCGAAGTTCGATGCCAACCGACCCATGGCGTTAATACAAAGTCAAACACATTCCGACGGATGTATTTTACCACCCACGACCCCATCTCACTATTCCCACTCACCCTTAAGCCAGCCGCCCCACGCCACCCTCACACTCAGTCCCCAGCCCTAAATCGGACACCTCCTGTGGCCACCCCCTGAGTGCACCCCACCATCTCGGGCGAAGTTCGATGCCAACCGACCCATGGCGTTAATACAAAGTCAAACACATCCCGACGGATGTATTTTACCACCCACGACCCCATCCCACCATTCCCACTCACCCTTAAGCCAGCCGCCCCACGCCACCCTCACACTCAGCCCCCAGCCTTGAACTTAGTACCTACCCTAGACTTCGAGTGGACGGCGGAATGATGTTTGAGGGCTCGGCTAGGGGCTGGGGTTGAGTTTTGGCGCTTTGCCCGGCTGATTTAAGGTGTCTAGTTGACACTTTTAATCGGGGTAACGACCTCCGGGCCCGCGCGATATGCGTTAAACGCGAAAGGTTTAGGGTTGGGTAGCCCACCGTAAAGCCGCGTTACGGTGGGTATACCCACCTTGCCAAGAATAGGCATAAGTGGGATTATAAGTTCCACATTATCATATTGTCTACGTATGCTGAAGGCACAACTGCCGCATATGGTCACGATAGGTCGTAGCTTCTATAACATTGTGGCTTCTGAGTCAATAAGCTGATAGCCGATGACTTTGGCCAATGATTGCCGACCGAATAATAATCAGGGCTGCATCCCAAGAACTGCAGGGCTGCATCCCGAAAACTGCAGGGTTACATCCCTAACATTTTTACCCTGCATCAAATTGATATGACAGGAGCGGGAATTGATCCTTCCTTGCTGAGGTGTAGTGAGCCTTGCATTAAATCATACCCTTGCACAGATACGCATACATGCGGGTACCATATCTGTGGATAAATAAAAACGGCTATGCTGCCTTTGCCAGACCGTGGTTTGTCATTCGGATCTTATGGCCAGTAATTCCGCAGCTACCGGAATACTGAGGTAGACGGAGTTGTGATCCTGAGTTGTGATTGACATACATAACTAAACGAATTCACATTAGTACGTTGTCGAATTCACTCTATGAAATGTTCGTCAATGCGCGCGTACTGGACCGAACAAAGGAGTTTGGCAGTCGAGTGAGGATTTAAAGTGGACTTATAAAGACCCTATAATATCCCGTAAGCAGGGCCTCCTCCGTTTGCATTAAAACAAACCTTATTCCAAAAAAGGTTCTCCATTCTGCCTGTGAACCTCCATAGTAGCTCTTGGAGGGGAGGAAGGGGTGGATGCACTACAGTATATAAGGCCGTGGAAACAGGACCTAATGGGTCAAATGTCGATCGGCAAGCGCAATATCTATCCGTAACGTAAACCTCGGAAGATACCCTGAGCGTCACTCTGAAATACGAAACGCAAAGCAATCAGGGGGGCAACATCCTAAAGACTGTAAGGTGAGGGTTTAAAGTGGACTCGGTTCCCCCCGATATCCTAAAAACAACTTGAGGGACGCCTCATCGGTGTAAGAAGACTGGCCAGTTCAACAACAAAGACATCAAAGACATATACAAAGGTATGCGCCCTATATTGTGAGGTCACAACTCTTCTAAGAGGGGAGATCGGTCAGGGATATGACCGATGACATATGTGTCATACGTGTCATACCTGTCATACATGTCATGTCATATGTCATGGCATGTCATGTCATGTCATGTCATGTCATGTCATGTCATGTCATATGTCATAATGACATATAGTCGTCGAGTATTGTCAGTACGGTCGACTATGACATGTACAGTCATAATGTCTGTCATCCACCTAAGGTGAGTGACATCTGTCATCGAGAGGCCAGGTATTGGCATCGAGATGGCGAAGCAAGACACGTCTTGAAGAACCGAAGTGTTCTGAGAAGACGCGTCTTCGCTTCAAGCATGAAATGAACAGCATGCGAGTATCAAAGGCTATTTCGACCAGCCGATACGGGAAGTTCACCCAATGCCCTCGGGTTCACAACCCGATGGTGGTAACGCATGAGATTGCGTGAGGGCACTGGAAGTATATGAGGAGCATTGGGCTCATGTAGGCACTTCTGGACACCAGACTGCTGCACTCATACCCCACCAAATACTTGCGCGTGCTTGCTACAGTTCAATAGCAGCCGCGTCACATATTAGGTTCGTATAGAACCGTGACAGGAGTCCGCGGCTTGACAGCGAAGCTGCCGTCTGCAAAATCCTCGTAGTCGTCGGTGTCGTAGCCGGTCAAGTCAACCGGCTCAACCGCGCCGTGGTCAGTTAGCCTCAGCGAGGCGTCGATGTCCGAGTCCCTCGTGAGGGACCGCTTTGCACGTGTGTGAACTACCATAACTCTGAAAGCCTGATGGGAGATGGTACGCCGCGGCGCGTTCGGGTAATGCCGTGGGGAAAATGTGACGTCACAGTTACGGAAAGAGCGGCAGAGCCATGCGAGCGAGGGGCACTGGAAGACGTCGTCGAGGTCGAAGGTGCTGCAGTCACCAACCCAAGAATCGGTAGCAAGCGGGATCAGGGCAAGCGGAATACCGTAAATGAACTTTGCGCCAACGAAGCCCGGTCCAGGTCGAATCCCCATAGCTGCGGCCCAAAGACGCTCACCGCAAACCGCTCATCTCAAAACCCCGTGCGTACCCAAACGCGCCGTCGCGCACCACCTCTCCAAGCGGCTGCTTTAGCCAATCATGGCCAAATTAGCTGTGGAAAAATAGCGTGGAATGTGTCCACGACCTACTGGAATATCCCGGTTCACGGATATTAGACAGTCCTGGAACCAATATAGATAAACTCTCATAAGAAATAAACCCTAAGCTCGAGATATACCCGGAACGGTCACGGAGTCGGAACGGTCTCGGTCCTAGCTACCTGTGACACCTTGATGTGTCACAGCACGGGCTTACGGGTCAGTCACAGTCCAGTATTGCCTACCTAGGAATCTGTCATAGGGGCCTGCACCGGGACTCCCGGTCAGGGCTGCCTATACAGATGTCAGCAAAGTGTGGCAAGGGGGCTTTCGTCCCGGAATGCGAGCCGGATGCGAAGTGCGAGGCGGTCAAAGGAGAGCGAATGACCTGAAGGCAGCCCGTGGAGCACCACCAGGTACAGTGGGGCGACGTACTAGGGGCTCTTCTTGGCGGACTCGGACAGAATGTGCTAGAGGTCAGCGACGCGGTCAGAGTCGGAGTACGTCGGCTTTATCTTGCGGTGACGTTCACAAAGACGTCGAATCGTAGCCAGCTGGGGAGCTGGGTCCACGGTCTCAGAGAGGGTGATGACCCTCATCTGGGTCGAGTAACGCATCCCATCGGCGTCGGGCACGCCCTCGACCTCGTAGCGGAGTCGCTGGAGTGCGTAGCGGCCGTCAGCGGGATGGGTACTGTACGCGCACACTCGTGGTAAACGGATAAAGCGTTACCACGAAGGGGTTGAGGCAGGAGGCAGAACAGGATCTCGTTCACAGTGTTGTGGTAGAAGTCGTGCTCGTGCTCCAGGTCAACGGCAGCTTGGCCGACTCCGCGTACGAGATCGGGAACATGACGTGAGCCAGTCCAGCGGTGAAGGCAGCGAAGTCAGCGTCGGCGGTGTCGTTGTCAATGGTGTACCCAGCGCGAAGCTTGAAACCAGTGGACTTGAGGAAGCTGACGAGGTCACTTCCATACGTAAAAGCATAAGAAAGTTGCTCTCGAAATTCCTCCTCGCGGCCCTCCTCCACAGGCGTAGTAACCAAAACGTCGGGGTCATTGAAGAAATCAAAAGCTGTTGGAGCCTCAATCGTTGATGTCGATTTCGCACGCAAGGACGAAGTCCCCACAATGCGGCGGGGTCGTGCACTCGTAGATGGTGTAGAGTGCGATGCGGTCGGTGATGGGGATGGAGACGCACCAGTACAAGCACGTGCTGCACGAAGCGCGGAGCCAACTGTCTCACGTCGGGCGGAAGCCATGTCGGGTAAAAAGTATTGTCGGTCCAGCTGAGTGGTTACGCACGAAAAGGTGCGCTAGATGTCGGAAAATGTTGGTACTAAAAGATGTCGGTACTATAGGGGTGACCGTTGCGAAGGCAAGGGGGTCGATGTCGGCAGTAATTTGTCGGAAGATGTCGGTACTAGGAAGATGTCGGTACTAAAGAAAAAGATGTCGGATAGAATCGCCGGGCGCGAAGCGGACGGAGAATGGAAGAAACAACACCACTGAACGTAGGTGGGCCCTGACCTTATGTGAAAGCAGATATTATTGATATATATATGCTTATCACTGAAAAATGAAATGCAACGCGGTAGGGTTTCGGTTCTCGGCTAAAGTCGGATAATACAATAATGATGGTCGGACTTAAGCCGGCAGGACCGTGACACACTCGCGGAGCAAACAGGCAGGCACTGCAAGTGACATCCTACCAGGCGAGGGGTGACACAGGGGGCACCACTGTTCCTCCCTTATGGGGGGAGAAAGTTGGCACTCCCATGACTAGGCCAAAAGGCAGCACACAAAACTCATAGAACTTACCAAGCCATTCAACAGCAACAAAGGTGCGAGACATCTCGTGTAGGTCCACGTGATAATACCCCGACTTATAGTCGAAGTAGAAAAGCCCATCATCCTTCCTAAGCAAGTCTATGAAAGGCTGAAGGTGCTCATACTTCTTAAACTTAGGAAACATCAAGAAGGCATTGAGCCACTTGCCGTTGAAGATTAGCCGTAATTTGTCCCGAGAGTCGTCCACCATTAAAGGTAAGACAACCCGCGGCTTCTTAGAGGTTTCCCTCAAGGCACCCATAAGCTCACACTCTTGCACAGCCTTAGTGACAAAGGCAGTATGCTGAACAGCAGAAACGTGATTAGGCAGGTGCACGCAAGGCGGTGCCCTGCCATCCTTAAATTTCAAACGGAACCGTTCTCGATCCACGACATCACGTACCGGAAGAGCGCACGAACGTCCGCCAAAACGAAGCACGAGCCCTAAGTCTACCCGCAACGCGAGGCACAGGAACATCCTGCTCACACAAGCGGGGACGGCTTCGCCAATCTCTTCCTCAGACAATTCAAGACCTGAAACACAAGAAGAACAGCCCGCAGGCTTAAAGTTCAGTAAAAATTAGGGTTTCGTCCCCAAGAGTTTACATTAAGGTTGGGCATTCCACGACAACCGCTAAGCATTCCGCAAAGCAAATTGTCTACGCCATCGTGACGTTACATTCTCAACATTCAGACACGCGGTCCGCGCCCCTGCCCCGGCCTCTGCCGGCCGAGCGCGGCTGAGAGCATTGGTTTTGGTGGTGCCCCCACTCATTACAATTCCAGCATTGGAGCTGGCTGCCACGTCCTGCCTGACCAGGTGGAGGGGGTGGAGGCGCCCCAGGAGCAGCAGGCCGAGTCGCAGCGAAGGCACCTCTGCCCAGGCCCTTGGTCCGCCCTTTGGCAGCCGCGGCTTGCGCAGCGTGAAGCTTTTCCGCTTTCACCTCTTTCTCAGCTTTTCTCATCAACTTTTGATCCTCCCGCATCCTCAGCGTAGGATTTGCGTTCGAGTTTTTCGCACATCTTCCAACCGACTTCCGGTCCCTTGTCAGAAACTAACGCCAAAATCTTCGCGCGAGCCTTGGCACGAGCGACGCCCTTCACTGCAGTTTCGGAGAGAAATTCCAAGGCTAGAGTGACGGATTCAGGCAGCTCCACACCTTCTAACTCCTTCTTGGCATCAACGAGCGCTACCTGAGAAGCAGAGTGCGCAACGAAGTGGTGCTGGGTCTCGAGGTACTGTTTGGGGAGACCCTTGTCCTTTCCGTCGGAATCATTGCGAGTAAGCTCAAGTCGATCGGATCTTGGCAGCTGTGAAAGGTCAACTGCAGCCTCCCACGGACGCTTACGGTCACCAGAAGCCACCTGAGAAAGCCCATTGAGCTCAGCAAGGCGTGACGTCGCTCTCTCCATCTGCCTTATCCATTTCTGCTGAGGTTGCGTAAGCTCCTCGCCATCCTGAAACGCAGCAAAGGCGTTCGCGTACGCCGGCTGCGCGTGCAAATCATCTATACGCCTCTGGCACAAAACTGGATCGGTGTACCACTCCATATTCAATATACGATATACTACTGAAAATATATATACACTGAAAAAACTTACGGTGTTAAAGTCCACACAATCACAGTAACACGGCAAGAAGCCTTCTCAGTACCGAAGCTGGCAAATTGGGCCTCCGACTGATCAGAAGAAAACCTCAGTTTTCAGATCCGCTCCGTATGACAGTCATACTGCCTGTCATACTACACTGATCAGAAAACCATCAGTTCTCTCATCAACCGGTTCTTAAAACTCGTGATACGCCTCTGTGGAGCTCTTGTCTTGCGTTGCCTAAAATGCTAATTTCTGGTTGGTCCAACTCGGATGACACGTCTGCGGACAAGGGTTCTTGTCAAGTCGTTGCTATATAATTTAATACAGGAAATAAAAAGCCAAATATAAAAATGTAAAATATTTACAATTTTCGAATTTCGAATATAATAAAATAATTTATATGAGAAAATATCCTGAGGAGCATAAATGTAATTTTGTTTACACAGACCAGCTCTCCTGCCTCGCCCGCGCCCCGGCAACCCCCCCGGCTCTACGGGGCGGCCCACTGAGGCGCCTATACCGCTGCTCCACGTCTGCCTCTGCTCCGCTCCGTCTCCAACTTCGATCCAGGTACCTGCCGCATCCCACACCGCGCACACACTTCCGCACCCATACGCTCAACCACTGCCCTGCGCTGGCGTTTGATGATGAAAGCTGAAAATCAGTGAAAGCTTTATTATAACACAATAAACGGGATAATTGCATAATGGATCGCGCGCATCGAAATTCGATGATGACTTGATATCACGTAATAAATATGATGACGCTCTATTATCAATTACGCAAAATCAGATACGAAATATTAAAATTCAGATTAACCTTCAGGATTAATAAAAGGCAATTCACAAATTCGCATCAGGGCTGCAACAGGAGTCATACACCTATATATTTATGACACATCTGGTTTGGACCAATGAAAACGTGCCACGCAGACAGCAATTCTGAGCTATATTAGTGATGAAATGCTGATGTGGAAGTGAGGCGGCCACGTGTTCAGAACTGGATTGGTCACAGTGCATTGACGTGTTCCCAATGTTCGGAAGACTCCATTGAATATTGGTGCTGATCAGCACCAATATTCAGAATATTGGGGCCATACAGCCCCAATATTCAAATGGAATCTTCCGAACTTGGGAAAATGCCAATGCCCTGTGACCCAGCGCTGAACACGTGACATTGACAACTTTGACCCGAAATTAGTTCAAAGTCGACAACGCCTGCGAAATGCTGTGCTGAGCTCTGCCTAAAAATGTTCTAATGCGTGTCAGACAAATACATTATGCAAACAGAACATACACGGCAAAAGCATGGCCGGGATCTCCGCGGTGCGCGGTGATGGGCGAGAAAAATCCAAAGCCCCCGGATCCCACACAAGACGTCGGAACGAAAACATACAAGACGAAAACAAACGAATGCGATACACGCACGTAAGCGAGTGCATACAAAATGCGGCACACCAGTTGAGCAACAAACAAATTGGGCGCGTGTGTCACAAGGGGGCATACGCTGATGGCACATGGGGCATATGGCGGGGGGGATCGGGGAAGTAGGGAAAACACACATGTCATCTGAAAACGTACAGTGACATGAGGGGCACCCACACGAAAGTGCATATGAAACTAAAATAGTATGCGAGGATGCAGCGAAGATCTCGTAGGCGAGCGTTGAGCGTGGAGTCGGTCGAAGATGAACACAAGCGGAAAGGGGTCGACTAGTCGAAGGTCATCATGCGGTCAAGCACTGATCCTGCATGTAAGCAAAAAGTTAGTCATGCATACACATATCGATGCATACACACTTAACGTCAGTCGCAGAAACATTATGCACAAAGACATTCATAGCAGGCAGGGTCACAGCAGCAGGGTCACAGCAGGAGGTGCACGGGAAGATGCAAACAAGAAATGAGCTTGAAATTGCATCAGAACTCCCCTTTGGGTTAATTTCGAAGTTCGAAGCATCGATCTCAGAAATCCAGCTTTCTAGGCATTGATTGGCAGTATCCTTTTTACTATGACCGACGACTGAAAACTCGAACGATCTTGGAAATCTGTTTTTTAAGTTTCCGATTGGCTAGTATTTTATAATGTGACTCGTGATTGAAAAGACGATCGACTGCGTTGATGACAGACGATCATCGTAGACATCTTCACCGTTCGCTTCGCCGTGCGCTGACGCGACGGTACAGATCACCGTGCGCTGACGCGCCGGTTACAAAACAGCCTGAGGTAGGATAGACTGTGATGACATGACATGACATTGACATGACATTGACATGACATGACATGCCATGACAGCGACAGTCGACACTGATGACACACCGATGACGCTGCAAGCAATATTTCAGCAATATATCGCGAGTTGTGATGACGTGGCAGAGTCGAGAAATATTGTTGCAAAGCATATTTCATGACGTGGCTCTCACATGATCCCTTCGATTAATCGAGGGCTGATGTGTCACAAATATATCAATAAGAGGAGCTAATTAGCCCCAATATCACCTGAGGTCGCTGACGCTCCCTCAGTTGATATTGGGGCTAATTAGCACCTCTTCAGACTATATATTGAATCTTCGGCGTGACGCGAAACAACGCCCGTCACACTATTATATTATTGCGAAGCCCGCAAAGCTCCCATAATTAAAGTTGGCGACACTGTCATTAAAGACGCATGTATGAGCTGCAACAGGGATTATACAATCTGTGGAAAACGACATCAGCGTCAGTCACACTATTCTTTTAGCATTCAATTTATACATTGCGAAGCCCGCAAAGCTCCCAGAATGAAAGTTGGTGACACCATCATAAAAAACGCCTGTATGGGGTGCAACATAAATTATATATACATATCCTTCGGCGGGCTAAACGTCGTCAGCCTGTCACACTATTATATATTTAGATTACCGGAAGCCCGCAATGCCGCAAAGCTCACATATAAATGAAAGTTGGTGACACTGGCATCAAAGACGCCTATGTGGGCTGTAACATAAATTATACACACCAATGGCGCGACGCGAAATACTCTGCCATGCCATGCCAGCTCTTTCCAAATCGGTCATCACGTTGGATCGGTCATCACCTTCAAAACTTAAAATTCGAAATTGGAAAGTTACGTATCAAGCATGATGTCTTCCCCAGTTCCTTATGGGGAAACCTGGTGCCGTGCGGAAGCGTTGCTGAGTGACGACTTGTTCGTCGTTGTGGAGGGTACCGTCGGTACCCTAAGATGCATTAGGCAATGTACAAGTTATGTATAAGGTGGGGTGTGGATTGAGGCCGGATTGTTTGTTCGAATGCGCGTGGGCGCTCTGAGCTTCCCTGCGGGGCTGAGGGGTGCGAAATGCGGATGTGGCTAACTCGGGTGGGTGCGGCGGAAGGTGCTGGAAACTGTCATCGAAGGTGTATTGATCAGCGTGGTGGTGACATAAATTAATCACTTTTTAGCGAGAAATCCAAATATCAACTTAATTTGCCCACCCGACGAAGTCTTGAGGTCGTAAGGGGAGCGGGGGCGAAGGGGGGGGCGAAGGCAGGGTGAGGTAGTGAAATTCATGGAAATCATGCTTGTTATCAACGTGCTGTCGACTTTTCTCTGAGTGTACCCAATTCAGAGTCTTAATTTTCCGTATTTGAGCGTTGGGTAACCAGTCAGCATATGTTAGTACGCACGTTCTTTTTTATATCTGGCTTGATCTTCCTGCTGTTCGCAGTATGGTACCTGACTCTGGAGGTCTTTGACCACGCCGGGTGTGCCCAAAAGTCTTTGAAAGGCTTTGTGACCGTGACTAACATCCCGTTTTGCCAGGGGTTGAATACCTTCCTCACACTGATCAACCAACACCAATCCGACGTGTGGAAAGCTTTTTCATTGACCTTGGAGCCATGCTAGCCATGGTAATTTTCTACTTTCATCAGTTTTTAAATGTTGCACCACCACCTCGTCCAGCAGCATAAATTTCAAGATTCGCACTTTCAAGAGTTTACCTCCCAAAAGGGAAAAGTCCAAGTGACTAGATTCGCAGTTTCAAGAGCTTACCTCCCAAAAGGGAAAAGTCCAAGTGACTAGATTTGCTTTCAAGTGTTACTTTTTTATTCATTGTTTTATCGGTTTTAATATTATTCATGGGTTTGTTTGTTTACCCTTGCACTGAATTGCTTGTGAACCCTGCTGTGATATGAAACACTTAGCATATCATAAAAATAACAACTGATTAGCTTCAGCATAATATTTCTTATCTATTTCAATCCCAATAAAGTTGCGATGATTGTTACTGCACACCGTACCGACCGTGGCGATACCCATAAATGGGTCTAACACTTTATCATTTTCATTGCAATAAGTTTTAACAATCCATTCCAATATATCATAAGGTTTGGCAGTTGGGTGTTTGCTTTTGTGATTACCGTTCGCAATAGTTGTCACAGATTTGGGAAACCGTTTCCCATCAGATATTGTATCAATTCTCGGACTGTTTCCAGTGTACAGCTCAGTGCGTCTGCCCGGGACACGTGTGTACGGTTTACCGTCAGTCATTTGTGGATTGTAGGTCGGTAACTTATCATGGAATACATACAGCATTTCGTGACTGCGAAGTGGCATCTGATTACAATGATAAAATCCAGAACTGACTGTTTTCTGCCACACGATATCATATCTGAACAACTTTTGATTGCTGGAAATTAACTTATGTACAAACCGAGTCGTGCAGAAGAATACATATGCAGTGCGTGGCTTACCGACCCGTTTCAGCTGCGTCCATAACGTATCCAAATCAATTATCTGCTTATCGAACTTGCATGCAGTTTGATTGTACGGCAAGTCTAAGATAACTAAGTCGACAGAGTGTGCTTCAATGTTCGGTAATATATCGAAACAATCTGCATTGAATATCTGGGTCGCCATTAAGGTAGGTTGAGAAAATAAATGATGATATAGGGCAAAATCAGAAAAGGTGACAGATTAGGTCATATTCTCATTATCATATATATAATCCATAATATGACCTATTTCCCCACCTTTTTTATTTACAGGTCACCACAACAATCTATCTGCGTAATAACCATTGCTGCCGACCACATTGCGGTCTTTTTTTTTTTTGTCTAAGTTTGTACAACCGGCGTCTTTCATCTGCATACTCTTTACTCCTCTTAGCCATGTATGTTGGATAATCAGAAGCACCACGCTGACCCACTTGAGCGACCAGTTTACCATCCTTGAAAACATCAATATTTTTGCTTTGATTATTTGATGGGCTTAACTTAACTCCGAGTTTACGTGCTTGACTTCTTGTATACTCTTTGATTTGATAAGTCATTCTATACTATATGTAAGACCATTATATAGTACAGTATGACAAGTAAACCGATAATTATCTGAGAGTAGACTTCAGGAATTATATCTGGACCCAAAGTTTTGCGCCAATCTAGTGCTAGTGCATTCACCAAAAAGCTTGAGGCACAAGGTTATAAAGTCACAGAGTCTCAAGTCAAGGCTGCTATTTCCAAAACTGAAACATCGCAAGTTTTGGCACAACCCAAACGTGTAACCCGCAAAGATTACTTTCCGACCTATGGGCCAGTCGATAAGGTCACTATACAAGCCGACCTGGCCTTCATACCCAAAGACAAGTCGGTGAACAAAGGATATGCCGTGATTCTGACCGCGGTAAACGTAAACACCAACTGTGCCTACGCAGTTGCTTTGAAATCCAAGACGGTCAGAGATAAAAGCGATAAAAGACAAGAGGATGTGGAGGGTATCGTCCCTGTCATGAGACGATTGATAAGCGAAACCAAGATGGACACTTTGAGTACAGACTTAGGCAGCGAGTTTACGAACAAACCAGTTCAAGCATTGTTGAAAGAGAAGGGTATCAAACATTACACATCTCAAGCTGAGGACCACTCTCGTCAAGGGAAATTTGAGCGGTTTAACAAGACATTAAAAAGGATATTCAAATTTAAAGTGAAACAAGAACGGGGAAATCTAACTGGGTCGACTATTTGGATTCTATAGTTGAGAATTACAATGAAACGGTTAACCAAGGTAATATCAACGATACTCCTCCTGATGACATGAATAAGAATCGTGTTATTAGAATTGTCTTATTGAAACGTAACCAAACTGCCAAGCTAGTACATAAATTAGACATCAAGCCAGGTCACCGGGTGCGATTGCGTGTCACCAAAAAGACATTTGACAAAGAGAGTCGCACATGGTCTACGGAGGTGTATAAGGTCCGCAGTAGAAAGGGCTTGTCTTTCGTGATAGAGGACGGCGACGGTGATACCTTGAGCCGACAATATAAGCCGCGTGAAATTAAGGAAGTACAAGGGCCGGTTTCCAAACCATCCAAAGAGACTCGTGGCACCAAGACTGACAGTGAAAACAAGCAAGTTACGAAGGTCGAACGTCAACTTAAAAAGGAGGGTATTGAAGCCAATACTGATTCAAAGACATCCAGGAACTATGACAACTATGAAGTCAATGTGTTCATCAGCGACAAGAAATCTCCAAACTACCAAAAGACCCTGAAAGGATACCTTAAGCTCAATCGGTCAAGGAAAAGTAAGCGTAAGTATCAGTTGATATTCTATGATAAGTCTGAAGAAAATGAGTTTGTCGATATCCCAGACCCAGAGATTAAACTTTTGAAAAAAAGAAAACTGTAATATATACAAATGACCAAACCATATTGCGGTTTCAAATCTAAACCCCCAAAATCAAGAGCCCTTGGGGCACGAAGATATTGCAAATCTAGAAATCAACTTCGTCGCTTTGGGCGTATAGCAGTTGTCGCCCCCAATAATCATACACCAGGCAATCACCATTCCGGAACTAGCAATAGTCAATAAACGAGAACCGGAAACAAATTTCATTTGCTCCAATCATTTTTTTCTCTTTTACTTTAATGAGAACGATTTTAACCGACGAGGTTGGACGTAGGAATTGTATGAAAATGATGGGCATTGCCAGTGGTTCAAGCGGCATTGATTTGTTCCGAGGATATAGTAAACTCGTCAAAAGCAATTATGCAATGACCATGCCCTCTCAAAAGAGTGCCGCATTTTACGATATACTTAGACACCGTATATGGGGCCAGACTCTTTAGTCAGAGATATTCAAGACTATAGCCAAAGTATCAACACGCCCTCACAACCGACTTCGTCCCCGCAACCTCAACCATCGTCCCCGCAACCTCAACCATCGTCCCATCAACCATCGTCCCCACAACCGACTCCGTCACCACAACAACCTTCTCGACCACGAGGCTTTTTAGCAAAAGCATTTTTGCCAGAAGAGTATTACTCCTTCACCTCCACGAACATCAAAACCATAAAACAAACGCCCTGAGTCCCAGTGTTTACAACAGGCCGTACAAGGTTTCATGGATAGAGGTTCGGGTATTGGTTCGGCTGAAAATGCAGCTTCAAGTGCAGGTCTGGAAACATATCTTCATCTCAAAGGACGAACCGATGCGTACCTTCTGCGCAATATACTGTACACCGTAATAGTAATGCAAGTACCTTGTAATCAAAGCTATCTCTCAAACGTATACTGTCGTCCATCAATCGGTAATTTTGATGTTGATGAGCAAACGACTGTTCGTAATAAGTCTGGCAATAGCAATGCACCTTTCAAAGCTATGGTCACGGTCAAGAGTAAACCAATCATGACTTCAGACGATATAGATAAATACACAAAGTTAAAGCAACAATCTTCTATCAGCAACAATCAAATATTGTTGCCCAGTGATGCCGTTGATTCCTTTCAGTTGTTAAATGCTTTAAGCCAAGACGCAGTGAAATTTCCACAAACCGCCTTAAACAAAGTCTTTGGTGCTAATATCACGTCTAGGGACAATCCTACACAAACGAAATATGCACGAGCATCAGACGTTTTGTATGCATATAGTTATGGTGATAAAGCTCGTCTAACACATATAATGAAAGGACTTTCAGGTTATTACGTAGACCGAAGTTTGTCGGGTAGAAACTCTACGACGTTGGTCAATCCTAAAAGTCAAGACATTATCATTGCTTACCGAGGTAGCGATGCAGAGTTTGCCAGTCTCAACACTCTTGTCCAAGATATCTCACGCGGACAAAACGTAGAAGATTGGTATGTCAACCTTTTGACACTGATGAAACAACAACGTAACACGTCAAGATATCAAGAAGCACAACAACGATTTGACAATGTCAAAAGTAAATACGGTGGCTATAAGTTATCGGTCACCGGACACTCTAACGGAGGAGGTCAAAGCAATTATGTTGCAGAAATAAACAATGTGGAAGGGCATCATTTCAATCCAGCAATTAATCCTTTGCAAGAACCGATGAACACTCCGACCGAAAAGCAAGTATTATACTCAACTGAAGGTGATCTGGTGTCCTTGCCGGCACGACTGGAACCACATCCAAAGAGCAATTACGATATCGTACACATCAACCCAAAGGAAGGTGCCGAAAATGATTTGACAAAATTGCATAGCGTGGAACAAATGTACTCAGATACACCGGAGTCTACGCGAGTTGGTACAGCAAGGTCTCGTTACGGCTTCGCGAACGCTATGACGGGTTCAGCTCTAGGTGGATATCTTGGATATTACACACCGACTGACACCAACGACGAACGTATCTTTAGGACCACTCAAGGTCTATTAGAACCAATCTTACTATCAGAAACTCCCAACGTGAATTTCACAGATTTCATGAATGTAATGGGTGTTACGGAAAGCTTAGGTGAGAAGAATTACATACGTGGAACATTGGAATTGAATCATATAGAACAAAAACCGTTAACGGAAGTGCCGGTCTATGACCCAATCACAGATATGATACGTCAAGCCACGGGTCGTGCTGACCAAGATAAGGAGTTTGTTGAAGAATAAAAAAAAGGTGGCATATTATGTCATATTATGGATTATTATATATAAGATAACGACAATATGACCTAATCTGCCACCTTTTTTGATTTATATGATAATAAGATGGACCGTCAAGAATTGATACGCTTAGCCAAACTTCAATACCCAGACCTTAAAGAAACACATATGGAACTCCTCGTTGATGATTATATCAAACGTCCAGACTATTACGATGATTTGTACAACGGCAATATTGAGGAACCGAAACCTTTAGACAGAGATACTGTTGATGCCATAAAAGATAATTGTTATATTAATACAGATGAGCGTAATTAGTACTCGGACATTGTTCCTTTCAAGCGAAGACAACAGCAATGGGGACGCACGTGTGTTGCAAATGAATGTTCCCACTCAACTGACCAACTATAGGACACAATCAAAATTAAGATTAACTTTGAATACTTTCTCTTGTGCAAAGACATGGTACTCTATCAACGAGACCAATGGCATATTCTATACTGGTGATACAGCAAATAATATAATACTTTAACGGAAGTACAAATTACTTATGCTAACTACACTGAATTAGGTCAACTAACAGAAATATTGGAAGCAAAGATAAAGAATGATATTAATGGATATACGGGTACAGTTGATGTAAAATACAATGATAGTGGAGATGGACTGGACTATCAGAATAAATTTCGTATCGCGTTAAACCCTGCAGTACCAAATATCAAATTTGTAGCATTTAGCGTGAGTGGTGATTTTAAAGCAGTCATTGTAAGTCCTTTAGACATTGCATTAAATGCATGTGTTTCGAAAGCCGGAAAGTATAATGATTCAGACCAAGTTTTGGGTGGCCGAGTTAACAGAAGTACAGCTGGTTTGGCAACGGTGTCTCAACTCATGGACCTGTTTACCATAGTAATACCTAATGCCGCCGTGTTTAAATCAGTATACCCTTGCAACATCCGAACCAATGATGCTCTATACCTCCGTATTACATCGTTGCCGACATACAACATTGAATCAACAAATCTTTCCACATTTACCAACATCAATGAAATGATTAGCAGCGATATATTTGCAAAGATACTTTTACCGAGCGATACCACAACAGACTTCATACGATATATATACCCAAATCAAAACTTTGTTATCGAAGTTTCAGGGTCACAATTCACTTCTTTTAGAATGACGCTTACGGACAGCAAAGCTAGATTGATACCATTAGCGTCCCCCACTCAAGCATCGGACGGCAGCGTAAATTATTCTTTAAGCATCAAGGTTGAAGAACTGGCACCAGTTGGTCTTATGGGTGATATTCTTTGAACGGCAACAGCACGGGCAACACGGGCAACAACGGCAACATTCTTTGAATGTTGCTTATCTTCGATTGATGATTTTCTGTGATTGTTGCTTTTTTAAAATTGTTGCTTTTGTAGCTGGTGATATTTTATAATATATATAGTATATACACAAAATGAGCCTTCCGATGTCACTCGCGTACGGCTTATCGAAAATGAACTCGTATTCAACTAGTTACTTCAGATTAGAAACGACAAATCTCACAGAAGCATCGATTTACTCTACTATAACTTTGAATCTGCCTGTCAATTCCATCGTTAATATAAAGAGTCTCAGTATGCATTGCAAGGGTTCGTGTACAACTCCCATTGCGTATACGGACACTGCAGCTAAAAATCTAATTGTCACGCTCCCCAACGGACTTGAAAAGCTTATCTCTCGATGTGAGGTCTTTGCAGGAGGGCAACAATTGACCACTGGTTTTCAATCCTATAGCACGGTAGCCACCGTTCTCGACACTATAAAAACCACGCTTAGTAAAGAAATGACTTATCAACGTGTTCTCAAAAATCAAGAAATCAATACTTTTGCCAATTTTTATGCCACACCACGACCTAACATTTTGAATACCTGGCTTTCTATATTGGGCGAGGCAGAACCATCATATATTGACACAAGCTTGCTTCCACCAGTTCAGATTAGATTGTACTTGCATGGACCTGAAGTATTAGGAGCTTATGTCGAAAACAGTGCACCCGGAACGGAACTCACGCCAAAAGCCCAAGAAGCTTTAATATCATAAGGAAAATTTTCATTAACTGACCTTTACTTCACCGTAGAAACGATTACTTTCAGTTCAGGTGTCTACGATGCAGCCGATGAATCAAAATTGCGTGACGGTTTCCTCGAAATTCCGTATAAGAACTATTTTTCATTTTTTGAAGGTTCTAATACCATGGACAAATCCACAAGATTTTCGTTGAGTTCACAATGTATCGATAGCATATATGCAGTTCAACGTCCAGGGGACGTTATCGGGGCAAGCCTAAAGGACTTATCAAACTGGATAACACATGTGGTACAACTTACTTGCCGGCTTATTTTAGGTTTTCTGCCGGTCAGTTGAAAGATCTACAATTTAACTTGAATAATTTGTTCGTTCCTAACTATAGAGTCGACCCCCTTGCAGCATTCAATCTGCTCACTATCGGTAAAGCTGACAACTATGGCACGCTATCGGGTTGTAAGATTAATAGTTACGAAGATTGGTTGAACAATCAGTTTATCCCAATGGGACGTTTGAACCTCCCGTCAGAAATGGGCGTCCGCAGCCTTACTGGCTTGGATTCACGGGGATTGAACAGTTCCTTCTATTTCCAAACAAACTTTGAAGCAGGGATTGACGGAGACCCATTACAAGAGCCGGTTGACCTCCGAGCAGGCGGTAACGAGGTAACGATTATTTGCGAAACGACGGCCGTTCTTCGTATTGGTCAAAACCGTGTCATCGAAACTGTATTTTAAAACGCGGTTAATAGTATACAAATATGGCACAGCAACCTGGATTGGTTGGTTACAATATGATGAAAGACGTAGGTCCCAATGTGGACAAACAAATTCACACTGCGACGATGTTTCAAATGTCAGGTTTTAGACCGGTTATGATGCAACAGCTACCATGTAAAACAATCAATGACATCACATATCCACCATTTAGGATAAGCAACGTTCATCCTCTGGCTGGATACAAATCTTATACTTTAGGACATGGTGGAAAGCTTTCTCAAAAGATGGAAATGTTCCATTTCCCGATGAATTTCGGAAATGAATTGAATGCCAAAACATTAACATACACGAACACCACATTCCGAACAGTAATCAGAGATGGAACACTGATACAATTAACAAAGGATGACGCACAAAATCAGATTATCTTAGGTGCTGGTAACACAATTGTTCGGTTGCCGGAATGTGTACCTGCTATCAAGGGTAAAATGTTTACAATTTATAACGGGACGGCTGCTTCCGGTCAAGGGGTTATTGTTCAGAAGTTTGCGGGTGACAGAATAAATGGATATTCAGACACAACTAACGGCGATATCCTTTTAGAAAATGGTACACCAAACGGTAATACTATAACAAGCGTTACGCTGATTGCATCAGGCGAAAGGACGTATCAACCAGGTTCAACTACCATTGTTGACATTCCAGGAATTTCAAATTGGTATGTGATTTCAACATCTTATCGGAATACGGCATAAAATATAAAAAGTATAATATACAATGTCAGCTTTCGGTTGAAATCTAATAGTGAAAGAAATTAACAGTAGACCATTTGTAAATGGCACGGGTCCAACCGATACTCTAACGTGCGATACCGTTGTGTGTCAAACTACAGGCAGCGTAGACTCGCCGTTAGAGACGATGCATATCGGCTCGGACATACGCTACCAGAACGATATCAAATTCATAGATACTCAAGACCCATTGAATGAACGAGAACAAATGTCCTTGTTGACAGATGGGTCGCTAAAAGTACACACATCAATCAAATCAACGACTTCGTGTTGAACAACCCGGTTTCCAAATCACGATTGTCAGCAGGTCTCGATGACCTCGATGCTTCTTTCGAGATTAAAAGCTTAGACCCTGTTGAAGAAACACGAGTCTCATTTGGGGAAACTGGTATTAATGAAATTACATGTATGCAAACGACAATCAATATAGAGCCACTCGGCAGTGGCCTATTAATCAACGACGGACCACTCGTGCTCAACAGCGGTGACATTACATTGACTGCAGGCAAATGCCGCGGGGACGGAAGTCTGTTGACCAACCTCCCTTCAGGTGCAAATCGGAATCTACAATCAATGACTGACAAAGGAAGCACTACCACAAACAGTATTACTGCATCAGCATTTGTTGGTAATGGTTCTCAATTGGCGGGGCTACCCCTTCAGCCTGATACTTCCACACTTCAGGATGTAACAACCAGAGGAGCCATTAGCGATGTTACTGATATTTCATATAGCGGTACGGGTACGATGAATGTATCTCAAGAGACATAAACCGGAAATAATCTTAGAATTGAAAGTGGCTCTGGTGGTTTCGGTAAAATATCAATCGGAGAACAAACTCAAGGATTTGTTAATTGCGACCACATTGGAGACCGTTCTATAGCAATCGGCCGCAATGCATTATCTATTAACAATACAACAAGTAATGATACGATTGCGATTGGTTCCGGTTCGTGTAATAGTAATTGTGGTGACTATGTCGTGTCTATTGGCGACGACTGTGGTCAGGTTAACTGCAAAGATGCAGCAGTGAACATCGGAAAATATGCAGGTGAATATACAGCCGGTGAAAGTTCCATAAACATAAGTGCTTTGGCTGCACGGAACTCTACTCAAAGTGCTGTAAACACCGATAATACAATCGTTTTGAACGCGAGCGGGGTTAAATTGAACGCCGGTGTCGCAAGTAGTTGCTATATCAGACCTATCAGGGCCAGTCCCGATGTGGGTTCAGAAAGTCTACAATTGTATTACGATTCAGCATCAAACGAAGGTAGAAGTGGAGCAATACTTCAAGGCTCCGTAGGTACGCTCGCACAAGTGGTCGCAAATGGCGATACAGCTTCAAATATCAATCTTAATGGGGACTTAGATGCAGCTGGCATCATTCTATCCAATTCATTAAATTACGCTTATCCAAGTTCAACCGGCTCACTCACACTAATGGGTGTTCCTTTGACGCTCATCACGAAAGCGTATGCTCATACCACGCTAAGGGAAAAACCTCGGGAAAAAGTTCAAGGCCTCCTGGCACAAGTGCAATATTCCTGGTTGCCCGAAACCGGCGTCGGTATTCAAGGTGGTTGGTGGTTGGTGGGTCGACTGGAGTGCTTTTCATTCACTTAAAGGGTGACCACCCTGACATTGCCCAGGAGTTGCGTCTCGCCTCGAGCAGTAGGAAACTGAGCATGGGACTGGATGGCTCGTTGGTCGATATATTCACGTTCGCTGAATCCCTCGAACACCATATCCGATATGTGGTGTGGCTTGTGACCGACCTTGACCATTTTCATAAGTCTATTACCCACAAGTTTGGTTAAGCCATTTAAGTCGGGTTACCACAACTTAGTGGCCGCACGATTTCTGCGTGATTGCCAGAACAGATGCTATATCTCATTAGCTCAAAATGACGGCAAAAATGTCCTCTTTCGCACACGTATATGCATGACAGGGCAAGCCCAATTTATCGGTTGGAAAATTGGTGGAGTATGCGAGGGGGTGCAAAAATGTGTGGGATTTTCAAGGAATTTTCGGTTGTGGCATACCCATGCTACTTCAACGCATATTTTGAGGGTCAAGATGACCTCGGATCGAATTTTTGACAAGTCCTTAGCAAAAGAGCAGCTCGATCACTTCCTGACACAGGTCTCCAAATTTTCATAGGAGCTTCGAGGAAGCCGCCATGTGCTTTTAAAGCTACGTTGGGTTAACCCATCTGATGCTTTTAAAGCTAAGTTGGGTTAACCCAACTTAGTAAAAATGACAAATACCCATGCTACTTCAACGCATATTTTGAGGGTCAAGATGACCTCGGATCATTTTTTTGACAAGACATCAGCGAAAGATCAACTCGAGAACTTGCCCACTTTGGTCTCCAAATTTTCATAGAAGCTTCGAGAAAGCCTCCATGTTCTCTTAAAGATAAGTCGGGTTTACACAACTTAGGTGCGGGTAATAAACATCCATATTTGTCTGACGGTTGCGTATCACTCCGGCAAGACTGTTGTCCACCTGCGATGCGTGCCATGAATGAGTCAACTTCATTGTGAGCAATAGTGAAAACAAACAGGTAATCATCATGGCATACATCGGTAAGACAAAAACGGGTGGCATGATGGGAGCTGCATCAACGATATCAATCAAGGACAACTTTAATTTGGCACACACCAGTTTGCATAAATACGGATTTCACGCAGGTGTGCGTGGCGGCATGCTGCTGTGACTGAAATCATAAATCGGACCTCGAGGGAAGCTGGATAACGACAGTTGTCGTATTGCTTGGAGATGGACGATGACACCAGAGTTGGCATTATCATGCCAAAAGGATTCAAGTCCGAATCTTCGAAAGTTAGTATCTCTTCAAGTTGGATTAGCATTTCGGAGACCAGTGTCTTGGGCTTGGACGGCATGCCGTCATTATTATTTGCAAACGTATATGAGAACCTTAATCCACCTCTTCTTTGGGCCACCTGTCCGATCCAAGTAGAGAACGCAAATAAATGGGTCCCATATGGAAGGGCACAAGCAGAAAGCGAGCAAGATTCATGGCCCACATTGCTCAAATCGTGATCGAAAGAACAAGGGTGTGCTACCTGCTCCAGCAATTTGTTTGTCCTCAAGATGTGATCAAATCTGAGCGATGCGTAAGCTTGTGTTGATGTCTGAATCTCCGACATTTTGCCAACCAGCTGCCTCAATTTCATCTTAGACAGGCGTTTCTCTGCGGTGAATGATAGCGGACCGGAACCTTCACTCGGATCGGAAGCTTCACGCGGAAACCGCGTCTCCACGATGAGCGCTGCCGTATCGGCCAATTCAAAGCGCGTGCCAACATCCTGGTGATCGTGCCAACAGACCCCACAATACGCACCGCTCTTCATTCTTTGGAAGGGGCGCAACACTTTGCCCCAACTCACTTGAAGCAACATCGTGAATGGGGGGTCTTGTTGGGCCCTTGAATGGGGGTTCTTGTTTGGCCGTTGAATGGGGGGTCTTGTTGGGCCCTTGAGAGCTAGCAAAGTCGAGCGAGCAATACTATGTCATGCATAAAGTTGAGGGCATACCTCAAGCTCCACCACTGTCGGCGATCTATGGTGAGACACCGATGATGAGATACCTCCCGTCTCCCTTTTTGGCACCTCTCTAACCTCCTGCGATCCTAGCCCCACCACCACGCAACATCGCTACGAAATCTGCATTTCTGTGGCGCGTCATCGACGTAATTCAACGAGACATGGCACGGTCTCCACACCCCCAAATACGGCCACCGATGCTCCTGCGGACGCAAGGGAGGCAAGATTGGCTACCCGCGCGACGCCCGGAATGGAGGGTCATACAGCACAATGCGTGGGTGCAAACACAGCACGCACATCGCACATGCTCCGCCGGGCTGCGCCACGCACCTTGGAGGCGGCAATGAGGTCTCTCCTGGCTTCACTCGTGGCTCGTCGTCTGGCATGGCGAAGTCCCGCACACACAGCGAGTGAGTCACGCGAGGTCGGAGCTAGCAAGGCCAGCAACCCCAAAAAGGCAGTCGTACCTCATGCGTGCTTTCTTACTGGTGCAGCCAGGGCAAACCCTACCTTCAACCCTAAGGAAAGAAGCCACGCTCTGGTGCCATGTCTGCCCAGGTGTCTGGCGCGGACACTGGCCAAGGACTGGCTGATGCAGCCGGTGCTGGGCAGCCGCGTGTGGCACTGCCCAGCGAGGCACGCACAAAGGATGTAGCGTGCCCAGGGGTAGATGACGCTGGAGGGTGGGGATGTGGGGGCGGGGTTGGTGAGACTGGAGGGTGGGGGTGGTGCTAGAGAAGGTGTGCGAAATCGGTGGGCGGTCACAGCCTTCCCCGGCTGTACAGGCTTACGTCGGCCGTGCGGCAGCAACAGATCATGCAAGTACAGACCAAGCTATCACGAGTGGCTGGGCGTGGCAGGGGACCCCGGGTCGCCCTTGTCAAAGCATGGCAGGGCACCCTGGGGTCGCGCTTGCCGAGGCGTGGCAAGGCACCCGGGGTCGCGCTTGCCGAGGCGTGGCAGGGGACTTGGGGTTGCGCTTGCCGAGGCGTGGCAGGGGACCCGTAGTTGCGCTTGCCGAGGCGTGGCAGGGGACCCCGGGGTCGCGCTTGCCGAGGCGTGGCAGGGGACCCGGAGTCGCGCTTGCCGAGGCGTGGCAGGGGACCCCGGGGTCGCGCTTGCCGAGGCGTGGCAGGGGACCCTGGGGTTGCGCTTGCCGGCGAGGCGTGGCAAGGGAGGAAATGTTTCGATTGGAGCATGCGGAATACTAGCAATTTCAGAAGTGGGCACTGTCCGAGCTGACCCCGAGGCACAGACTGCGACCAGTGCCGGTTCGAACCCGCCATCCGAGAGAGCTGCAAGCCTGACACGTGTACAAGTAAGAGACATAGAACTCCACTCTGCTCTTTTGCGTGAAGCCTTGATGTATGCTCCGACATGCCGGGACGCGCGTCGTGATTATCACGGTCTGATTTAGTTATTGGATACCTCGGTCGCTTGGTACAAATCGCACAATGCGTGGTGGTAAGCCAGAGTGAATACTGATATCCTCTGTGCTCTTTTGCACTTCGGCGAAACCTCATCATCCGACCCAGCCTCTCCGTGACGTCCCAATGAGCATGGAACATTGGATTGCCCGAAGCGCATGTGAGGTAACCGCGCTTCATTTAAGGAAGGCTACGTCGTGTGCATTATGCATACGTGCGCGTGGAAGATTCGTCATGAGAAATCGAACGCTTGTGCGGCGGCTCTTGTCGCGCATGCATCCCTATGCCGGTGTGCCCGGCGGCACGAGCCCCCAACACCCAGATGAGCCCGAGCGACGGGTGACGACGGCGATGGCGCGCCTCATACTCTGTTTACGCTGCCTGTAAACAGCGGACGCCGTGAGCAAATCCTCGAGATCCTTCTCGGAATAAGCTTGGCCTCCCCTATCCACATACAGCCGCTCCTTTTTCCGTGGTCTCAGGTCCCCCTGTGACACGGAACTTAGAAGACTCCTCATACTCCACGTCTGGTACAGTATTCCATCGCGCGCTTGGATTGTTGACAACCGCTTCAAGTTCTTCTTCCTCCGCTCGTGTCTCTCCTCCCCGTGCTTGAGGAGTACCACAACGCTCTCCATCGCCGGCCATTCTCTTAAAATCTTGCGCTTAACACGATTCCTGAGGAAAATGCGAACGTCCTACACGAATGCGCCCCCCTCCCCTGCACTCAACGTCTGCCCTCGCAGCCCTGCTTGGGGGGGAAGCCACGGGGGCCCACGTTGTCACTGCACGCCCCTTCACCTGCTACGCATACTTCCGATCATAGAGAACTGATAAGCTCGAACCAGATATTCATTCAGGCATTGCGTCAGAGCCACTCAATCCGTCATTGGGAAGGGAGCGCCCCTCTTCAACACGCCGAAGCGGCCGCGCCCTAAACGACTGGGATCACTCAGCGCCCAATTGCCACTCGCTCCGAGAGGTGGATAAGGCGGGGTGGAGCTCGGGGCAGGTTGGCGAGTCCTGTCAATCGCAGTCGCCGCGCTTTTTTTGCGCAATCATCAACCGCAGGCTGACCCCCCGAGCCCACAACCCACGTCCAAGGTGGCCGCATTTAACGCAGCCAGGAGCGGGCTCGGGGGGTCCCGGGGCACCTGAGCGATAGTGTTGGAGCTGCGAGCGTCCTTCAGGTGATCCATCAGCACGTCGCTGAGCTGCGCGAAGAGGAAGTTCGCAATGCAGATGGGGAACAGGAACACGAAAAGCGTCTGGTAAAGTCGGAGGAGTCCGCCAACGAGCGGGCCCAATTCCCAGCCCGGGACGGCCAAAAGCTGCGGGCAGTCGGGTGACGCAGACGTGTCATGTTCCGCGCGAAGACCACCTTGTCACACCGAGCAAAACGCTTACTTGCAGAGGGCATTGTGCGAGCCTGCGCCCATGAAGGGCATGGGGGAATGCGCAGGGGGCGCGCCGTGCGCTGAGGACTGCCGCGCGTTTGCACAGCGGGTCGAAGGAGAGCGGCGACGCCGCGGGGAGGGAGGGGTGCACACCACATGTTCGCCGAGCAGAGCCATTTCGAAGAGGGTGCTCGTGCCCTTTTGAAGGGTGCTCACGTGATGCACAAACGATCCGATGGTTATCTGGTAGAGCACCGCGAAGCTCGCCACCACGATGATGGAAGGCAGCGCGAGATTCATGACCGTCACAATGCTATCTCTGCGTGCATCCGCGGTGGGGCAGTGTCAGAGCCGGGCCCTCGCTGCCACGACGTCCCCAAAAGCCCCACTTGCAACAGATCCGCACCGTCCACTACAAGGGATTAAACAATAACGCGGTTCAAGCAGACGGTGGTTGGCCCCCCGTGTGGTCCTCGGAAAGGTGCGTGCGCCTTCCGTCTTGCTCTTGCTCAGATCGAGGTTGCCAGGCGGGCCTGATACCAGCAGCTGAATTACTAATCTGACCCTTCTACCTTTTCGTATACATTAGCCCCGAGCAAGCGCTGGGAGGGGAAATCGCTCGAGACCCATCATGTGTGTGCTTATCCTTGGACCGACTAGCTTGGCACACCGTAGCCGCAAACGATCAGCTGCACTATGTACCCTCACCAGGGATCAAAGGATTCAGCACACACTTCGGAACACTTATCTGGATTCTCCGGAGCTCACTAGTGACGGATGTGGACCCCTAAGCCTTACTGGGCCACCTGAGCCCATTTGCAACTGCATTGCCGGCGCGCTGCTGCTGGGTCGTGTGTGTGCGCGCGCGTGGGCACGATTTGTAGTGCGTTGCGCTTTGCCGTGGTGCGCTGGGCTGCGGCATGCTGAGCAGTGTGGGTGGGGAGCAGGCATGTGTGAAGCTCCTTGGTCGCTCCATAGGGTGCTTCGCTCTCTCATGGTATTCACCGGAACGATTAGTCCGGCACCGGAAGGCTCTGATGTGGTATCTGAATACGTGTGGGCATGGGCGTGCCTGGAGCTCCTCATCACCACCGCGAGCCGTTTCTGACCATACGTGATGACGCCCAGCTGTACTATTCTTGTCAAGAGCTGCGCGCCATACAGGTAGAAGAGGTATCGCAGAAGCTGCTGCAGGAGCTCCACCGAGGCCACGTCCTGCAGGTACTGGTTGAACCCGTCATTGTGTTCGGGGCGCGCCCACGCGGGGATGGCACTTGGGCTTCCGACGTCCGCTGTCAGGGCGCCTTCCACCGGCCCGCGCGATGGCAGAAAATAGTTTGCGCCGGCGTAGAGGTCGTGGTACACCTCATACGGGGGTTGCATTTGCACGAGCTTGGCCATGTACCACAGCGTCATCGCGAAGTAGGCGACGGTGAACATCTGGACGAAAGCTGCAAAGAGATTCGCAAGCACGCTCGGACGGCATAGATACGTCTGGAGATGGGCCAGCCTAGTGCCGGACGTCGGAGATCTGCCATCACCCTCCCACGAAAAGGTTCAGATTCGGCGCTCGTCCGCCAGGTATCCTCGCACTTTCGAAATCTCAGCCTCGTGCGAAGTGCGATGTTGTGCGCAACATGTCACAGGAGGCTGCGCGCCGTGTGAGGCTGGGCCCCACGCTCGCTGATGGCGACATTGCGACTGGAGCCCTCAGAGGCGATTGCGCAAGGGCCACAGGGCGTACCGCTTCTTGGCGACGTGCATGACCAGGCTCGTGACCTGGTATCCCAACTCCAGGGCCCCGCCCAGGATCCATGTTAGGTGGATCAATAAATTGTACACGCTCGCAAACGTATATTCCACGGCGTTGGCGAGTTGCTCGGTGCAGACGGACGAGACATGGTACTCGGTCTCAAACTGGCCCGTGGAGCCGTCCCACGTCAAATCCACGAGAGTCCAGGTCTGGATCTCGGAGTTCCACAGCACGAACTTCACCCCGATGCGCTGCACGAAGCTGTCCACCGCCTGGCCGTCCTCCATAAACTTGAATAGCTGCGCTCGCACAACCGCATTCCCGCAACCGTCATCAGCAACATCCCGCCCGCGCTGGTTTAAGTTGTAGATCTCCTCCGGTGACACGATCTCAGATCGCGTAGCACCCTAGTCCTACAAACGCACGTGGAGGAATCCCGACGAATCACGCACCTGCTTTGCACGATACCCGCTGAGACCGGCGTCTACAAAGAAAGGGTACACGTCTGCGGGGAGGCTCTGCAGGGAACGGGGCCTGAAGGGCAGCGGTCGCCGTCTCGAGGTCTTCCTTTGTACGCTCATCATGTCCGACCCTATGCTGGTGTTGTAGAAGGCGCCCATGTCATCCTGCAGCTCGGGCCTATCATCGCCACATCACCGCATGCCACATCCCAACAGGGCCCAACATCCCAACATCCGATTTTGTGGAATGAGCCGGGCAGAGCTGATGATGGAAATGGAGTAGATCAAGACCGTCGATGACAGCGCCGCATGCACAATCATGCCTGCCTGCATCAGAGGGCCAGGCGTGAGATAGCCCCTGGCATTCACGCAAGACGCACGACGCACCTAGAGTAAGATTCTCGCCTGGACGTGAGGAGGGCATTTTGGAAGGTTGCGGCTCATCTTCGGAGGCCAAGAGTGCGAAGCGATCTTAGAATAAGAATGCGAGCTTGCTTGCAGAGGGAAGAATAATCAGAATAATAATAGTAACGCACATTCATGTTTCGATTTGTGAGGTCATCTCTGCCCGGCGGTGAGGGAGGGCTAAGTGTTCGAGGCAAAGGACACGAGATCATATTTGAGGACGGAGGATTGGAGGTCGTCTTCGAAAAACCGCGCGGTCTCCTTTGAAAGGGAACCTTCATGAGGCCGTCTTGACGAGCGGCGAGGGCCGGGAGCCACAGAGCGGTCCTCTTCAGAGGCGGCAGTCGCGAGGTTGCCCGCGAAGGAGGATGCACGACTCTCCGCGAGCGAAGCGAAGGATGCGAGGTGGTCGCTTAAAGTGAGGCCACGTCATTTGTAAGCGACGCCATGGGAGCGGGCAGGGCGCGAGGGTCTGTCATTCACCTGTACAACCGGCTAGACGGCCGGAAGACGGGGTCGGTCCCATATGGCTGCCGGGCGGCGCCAAGCATGCACGGAGCCTCCAACTGCTGGAAGCGGGAGGTACACTCACCCTCCGCACCGCGTGTGACATGGAACAACATGCCTGTGGTATCCCCTCCCAAAAGTAGAAAAAAACGTAAACTCGCGAAGACAGAATTTCTGTGTGGTGTCTGCTGCCGACAGAAAAAATCGGCCATATTGAAGGAAGTGGGCGCTCTCAGGCTCTGCAATGGGCTGCTCAGCTCCAAGCTGCTCGACACTCACGGCTCAGAGCATGCCTTGGCGGTTGAGTCCAATGAGTAGTAGCGCGTGTGCCCAAAGACCTTGCGTGGAGATCAGCGCGCCAGGCCCGCAGGTGCGAAGGAGGGGAAAGTGATCAGGCAGTTATACCGCCCATCAGAAGCTGACGCCGGCCGCCGCCCAGGTATCGCAGTGGTGCAGAAGAAGGCTCCTGCAGCACCGTCGGATCGTCGGCTGGAGGCAGCTCGGCGCTGCTGTGCTTTTGCCAGTGACGGGTGGAGGCGCCCAACCCGCTCGGATGCCCTTCCCACTTATCGCTGGACTCGGAGGTCCTCGAGGATGCCACCTGGCAGCGTGTAAGGCAACCAACGCTAACTCAGCTCAGAGAGTTGTGCATCAGACAACACAGTCATGATGATCCTGGTGTAGGCTTTTAATATGGAGGCGGAAAAGCACACGCACGCTTCCCCACCCGGCATCTAATGGGTGAGCAACATATGGGGCGGCCGTGTCAAGCTCTGCAAGCAGGGAGCCGCGTCCTGGGAGACTCCATGCTGAGCGGCTGAGCGGCTGAGCGGCTGAGCGGGGTGAATGAGCGGAAGCTCGGTTGAGCCAAACAATGCGCTCCTTGCACGCATACACTGCCGCAAAACGCTGCATAGAAACAGGGTGGAATGTGGTATACTTGGGTTAGAGCAAATGCAAGCAGGTGCAGTATAATTGTGATATGATTGGGGTAGAGCACATGCAAGCAGGTGCAGTATAATTGCAATATAATTAAGGAAGGATACATGCAAGCAGGTGCAGGTCTCATGGTATCAGAGGCTCGCACGCGTCCATCTTCTCAGGGCAGCTTACCCGGAGGAGCTCTCGCCGGCGCTCAGTGCTACCAAAGCTGCCGAGAGAAAAATGGATTTCGTAGCTATGGCCGGCGCACGTTGAGTCCGATTTATTCTTTCCGGCGAGATACTCCACTCGCCTGATGTCATCGCCATTCTTATCTTTTACGATGCCCGCATGATCCTGCGGACAGAAGACACCAGTCAATGCTGGCAGTGGGCAATGGCATGGGCCTGCCAGGTGCGGGGCATGTCGCTGGCATTAGCAGCATGAAGGGGCCCCTCGATGGATTGGAGTTGGGTAGCGTCTCTAAAGGTGAGGGTTGCCAAACACCAGGGACCTGCTGACTCCACCGGGTTGTGGCACCACGCCGCCGCATATCGGCGACTCTGATCCTCCGTTGGCGGACGTTGGCAATTCGGTTCTTGAACCATTTCATCGGATTTTGTGTGATAGTGTCAGATTGTGCGGCACCGATTGGTGGACGCATGAGTGGCTACTGCCCCGCAGTCCTTGTGGTAGGACCAAATCGACGATTTGGTCCTACCACGAGGACCATTGTTCCGATAATTTGATTGGCCATCTCCCGTGATTTGTGGTGTCTAACCAATGAAAGGTGGTATATATAGGTCCTATATTAATTTATTTGAACGCTGGTTTGGCCTATATCCATCCCATATATCCATGACGAACGCATTTCAAACCTCTACACTCAAATTTTTCAAAACGGATTTTTTGGAACATTCAAAATGTGGCAAATTAGTGACTCATCTTCAATATTTTTTACCAATCATATATCAACACTACACCTGCGCGGATACCATCAAATTGAACCTATACATATGTCCCAATCATATTTGGGCGGTAGGCCCGGTTGGAATGCATATATTGGCTCGTTGGCTCGTCGTTGGCTTCCCCTCTAATATATTGGCTCGTTGGTTTCCCCCCTAAAACAGTGGTCACGCGAGCTGACCAGCCAGCCATCATAATTGCTTGCTAGAGGGCATATATCGCAAGGTTGGTGTGTGCGGCACATTAAATCTTCAAGTATATATGTATTGCGAATTTCTGAAAGTCTAACATCATCCAAATATCTTATTTTTCGACTGGCGTGTACATTTTAGAATGGATGAATGCCAATGCCAATTTCTAAAGTCCGAAATTCACTAAATTCGGAATTTGCATTGTGCTGAACATGCGCCATGCCGAAATAGAGCGGAAATGATGATGAGGGTGCGAAGTAACCGATTCAGTTATCTTAGTTGGTCATAAACTCAAGATGTATAACCATGAGCATCACCGTAAGCCCCCCATGTGACTCCTAATACTCAAAATAACGGTGGTCCTTGTGGTAGGGCCACCATTTTCTTCAAGCTTTTTGGTGAAATTACACCCCTAAAGCGTGTCGTTTAACCACACACCTAAAGTCTCATGGGGGTCGCCGCTATAAGAAATAAAATTTATTTAACTCATAAATATCATGTGCAAATGTTGCCTGTGCCTCAAATAGTCGATTTAGTGATCGAAACCGCAATTGCCCATTGGTCCTTGTGGCAGGACCATGAATTTGGGTAGTAGCCATGAGTGGTGATGAACAAAGGGCGCGAGGCCCGACATCCAAAGGCAGCCTCGCCATTGGCCCAAAGGAGGAAGCAGCATGCAGGAACCGGGCGGAGGATCGGCACAGAATTGTGGGCAGCAGCAGCCGAGAGTTGTGCGCGTGCTCGATGCGCCTTGAGAAGGACCCGTCATCATCGCAGTGGGGAAGGTGGCGTAACAAAATGCATCACAGGCTGCGGCGAGCACGCGGCGGTCATCCTCATCGAGTGGTATATGCATCACAGGCAAAGGCAAGCACGTGGTAGTCATCATCATCGAGTGGCACATGCATCACAGGCTAAGGCGAGCACGCGACAGTCATCGGCATCGAGTAGCACATGCATCACGGGGCGACGCGTCATCGTCATCGTATCATCATCGCCATCATCATCGTCATCGTCATCGAGTGGCACATGCTTCACAGGCTAAGGCGAGCACGCGACAGTCATCATCATCATCGATGGGCGCAAACACATGGGTACTGTGCACCCATGGTGGGGACCGGCGCGCTGCACATGCACCCTGGCGGACGAAACCGGGTGCGAGCAAAGACTATAAGAAAGAGCTCTATCTCGAGAGGGCCCCGCATCGAGTCCCAGGCCGTGAGGCACGGCCAGATACCTGCAGGGCCTCCGTCAGATCTTGCCTCTCGGCCAGCTCTATCCCCTGTGCAGCCTCGCCCCACCTGCCTGGCCTTAAGGGAATGCCCTCCGGCGTAATGCCACGAGTGTAAGAAACGAGCGCGGCGTGGAATGTTGTCTCGGCCGTACGGAGCGTCACGACTCAAGGGCGTTTGACCGAGCCCGCCATGGAAGGCAAAGCACTTGCACAGGAAAATCGGCCCTGCCAATCAAAGGGCCGTATGCGCTGTGCGTCTAGCACGGTTACCATACATATGCAAACGAGACTCTTGCAATTTCCCAATCTACGGCCTTGGCACTCAGGACACTCTCATATCCCTGCCCACGTGTGACTACATGTGCCGCCACAGCGGATATCCCACGGCTGCGAGTGGGTCACAGCAGATCACTCGCCTTCAGGGTATTGTATGACCCTAAAGGGGGTATTGGTCCCCTACTGCACAGTTGGATATGGGGCTATGATCACGGAAAATGTTGCCAAAAGCCGGATTTTGCCCGAACTTGATCTCAAAGACTTTTAGGGCTACACTACACATGCGTGCAACCCTAATAATTGACATCGCAGGGCTTGGTAACAGATCCCCATCAAACACACTGACCAAAAGCCGTCCGCAGATTTACTCCAGAAATGACGTGCCGCTGCAGGAGTTGGGAACTCCCATGGACACCGTTTATTCACGGAAGGAGGCAGACCACGTGCTAGCGAGATCACGCAGCGATCGGGTCACCACTCTGCAGTCACCGGGCGGCGGCCTTCGACCCTATGGCCGTACGTTTCTCGCATGATTGAGATTCTGTCTCTGCGTTACTGCCCGCCGGATATCAGCACGTTTGGAAGTTTTGTCCGCGTGCCGGATGCAGGCCACGTTCACAAGATGGAACCTAGGCCCGAGGAGCAGGTGCATGGCCGAGTTGCTAGAGCAGACCTGCATCGTTTGCGCTACCAGCAACCGGGTGTCCTCCGGTATGACTTCGTAAGTTGCGATCAGACGGTCGTACTTCTCCGCGAGGTCTTCGAGGGCGGCCATCAGCGCATCTGCGTTTTCCTGCTCCTCTTGCTGCAGCCCGTCAAACAGCGTCAACAGCCGTTCCTTCCACTCCCCCGGGCTCCCATCTGCGACTTTCAGCGACTCCAACGTGCTCTGGATGTCATCGCTCAAGCCAGCGTATTCTTCCCCAAGCTCTGTCACCTCTTGCCTCAAGCTTGCCCGCAGCGCCGCCGCCTCATCCACCTGCGCACTCACCACACGTCCGCCCCTCCCCCGTGGGTCTTGTGGGCCAACATGCGATACCCACCATTTACGGTGCACATGATGGGTGGGTTGGTGTGCGCAAAGTGCGCTTAGACCCGAACACCATCCCTGCGTCATGAGCGCCATTGTGCAGAATGACCTCATCCCGCTGAATATGAAACATATGTTCAGTATGATACCCTTTATGAGAGCCCCTTACCCCCAACACCCCCCCTACTGTTGAAATCTGCAGTGTCTGCTGATCAGTTTGATGTAAAGCATGACTGTCTAGGCCTTGCACAGCAGTCAGGATGCTCAAACCCTGAAGGAACCCTGAAGAAACCCTATGAAACCCTTAGATCTAGATCTAGATCTGCTGAACTAATCGTGGCCGTTGGATCATATGATGACCATCGGCAAGACACAGTGTGTAATAGTTCATCGGCCCATCGCAGACGTGTCACTGCAGTCGTTATTATGAACTCGACAGTGGCACGTCAGACTCTATTTAGTGAACTTTCACTTAGACTGCCCAATCAGTAATGATTGGGCGCTAAAGTTCGTGGCGTTTCAAGCTGCGAACTGCTATATCTTTTGAGAATGAAAGTTTACGCTCGCTTTTGCAAATAACCCTGTACTGAATTCCAAAAGGTTATGGGCCCACTTACATTGTAAGTGAGGATCCATTCACTTCTCGCGAAGCCGTCTGAGCGTGCCACCTAGTCCGAGCCGCGGACCCAAAAATAATTTTCAAAAATGCGATTTTGTTACTGACTGTGCTCGCAGGATGCACTAACGACAACACAGAGAACACACTAACGGCACCATGGCGGACGACACAACGGACACATGCAGATTTGGCCCACCCGCTCCCGCCCTGCTGTTTTGATGGCCGTTTCCAGCACCAAGTTAACGGTTTTTTGAACTCGCAGGGCGAAAACGGCACCCAGAGCGGCGACGAAACCCTCAACAACGCACAACAGCACACTCAAAAACCCCTCCCCGAGAATCCCGATAAAATGCTCAACGCGCAGCTCCTGAAAGTCATCCGTCCAAGAACCAAATCAAGGACGAACGAAAGTCGCAAACGAGCAGCGGAGGAATCCAAACCTCCAACCAAACGCTCGCGACTACCAGAAATCGTAAGTATGCCGGTGCTGGACGCGCAGGACTCACCCATGGGTGAGACCACCGAGCCCTCACAAGAAGAGTTCTCTACTCCCACCGAGCTGAACACACCTGGGGAAGCCACGGCAACTCCGACATCTCTGGGAGAGGTTGATCTCTCCGGGCCCCCGAGTCCTTACGAGGAACCTGAACCGCGAAAGCAGTTCAGGTGGGGCAAGGCTGAAGTGAAAACATTCAAGCCTGACAAACAACAAAACACACAAAAGAAAAAATCGGGTGCCACGAGCCCCACCGGCCTACGGGCTGAGGACCCCACGGGGACGAACAAGGGACGAGTCCCAACGAGAATAGTGGCCAACGCGCTACTGCAGCCATATGCTTACACTAAGCATGCTGCGTCCCCCAAGGGGGACAAAATCCCGTCGGTTGCCAAGGCAATCGACGAGGTGTCCAAGCTGCCAACAAGGGTAGCCTTGGGCACCAACCGGGAGGAGGAGATCGAGAACATCGTCACCTCCTGGTGGGAGGACACACGGGACCTCCCGCTCCCCGAGAACAGGCCGGAGGAGTTCTGTAAGCTGGGACTCCCGGAAGAGGCCACAGACACCGAGGGGAACGCGGGGTACCAAATCCTCCGACACGTCCGACCGATCACGGGCTGTGACCTTGCCCCGGAGCAAACCAACAAGTACGGGCTCCCCCTGCAGGGGTCCCCACAAATAAAAATCACGGACCTCCGTGAAACCCAAAGGTATACTCTCCTCTACCTGAGGTATCTGGCCGACGTCATCCGACGCGCGCTGGGTCTGGGTGAAGACGACAAAATATTTAACATAGAGCACACGCAGCTCTGGACAGACCGCGAAGGCAAGGTCGTGCAAATCGACCTTGCCTTCAAGAAGAGGCCTATGGCGTTGTTCGTACTCTTCAATACAAACTTTCTGGTTCCTATGACCGTCGTCGACGACCCGTGGGTAGACATCGAGCCGCCACGGGTCATCCCGAGGGTGTACGTATGGTCTCCCTACAGACAGCCTACGGGGACGCTGCGATCAAGAACTGTCCAGGTGTCATCCCCCCAACTGAGGGGGGTGACGGTGGTTCAAGCAGCCGTCATCCTGGGCAACCTTGTCACCCAGCGAGGCTGGGACGGCAGTGCAGCCATCGCCCGCATCCGAAAAGGAGCAAGGGACGAGACACCGGCAGACAACAACATCCGGGAGGTACTATTTCTGGTCTCGCACGACCAGTACCTGGCCGAGCTGCTCATCAAGGACAAGCTCCTTGACTTCGGCTTCCCCACGCGGAAGGGGCTGCTGCCATCGGCGGCTGACAAACAGGCACTCAGTTTGCGAGAAATAGCTGTCATAGACTACAGCCAGCAGCTGTTCGTGGGACACCGCAAGCGGATAGTCAGTGCCATCACGCAGAAGCTTTCCGAGGTAGCAATCCAACACAAGCAACCGCCGTATGGCGAAGACGCCTACCTCGTGTTCGAGAAGCATCTCGGGACACCGAGGTGGGCACCATCGGACAGCACTGTGGAGTCGCTGCTGCAGTGGAAGAGGAACAGCAACGACACCATAAACTTCTACGCAATCCTCACGGAGTCTGCGTACGACCTACTGGTGTCGGCTGGTAGTTCCATCACGGTGGACGTCCACCTCAACGACGACAAGGACACTGGCGACAAGGTCTTCATCCCGGTGAAGGTGGAGGTTGGGCGCTGGAGCCTTATGGGCACAAAATCCAGAAACAAGCAGGCAGCGACCCCCCACCACCAGCGCCAGGAAGGTACGACCGACGAGAAGAAGCTAAGGGCGACGAGTGAGGCTGCCATACACAACGTGCAGAGGACGACGGAGGAGTGCCTGCGGCAGGTGCAACAAGCAACCGCCCAAGCCCCCCCGACGTCATCCACGACCCCTGAAACGAAGAGCCTCTTGTCCCACATCGGACACGAACTGGAGCTACTTAACCAGAAGGCAGCGGCAGCGGCTGCCAGCACCGAGGCCATCGAGGCCGTGGCAGCCAAGAGGCACAACGACATCACCTCCGGGATCAAGAACTTCCACTCCACCTACGAGAGCACTGGTCAGGCCATGGTGGACACGCTGGTAAGTCTCACAAACCGCCTCACCAAGGCCCCCGAAGAGGACAGGCAGGAAGCCAGCTCGGAAGGGGGTCTGAAGAGGTGGACAGCAAAGGGCGCTGACACATCCTCCAAGGAGGAAGGCAGCACTCAGCCCTCACTGCGTGAGAAGCTCCAGTATGTGGCCACGGACACACCTGAGGTCCGAAAGGCCAAGTACGACAAGTTTATGGCGGACCGTGCAGCAGAAAGTGGGGACACTCCCTACGGTGGAATCCCCTACAGGGGGGGACCTGCGCCCGGAGAGGGCCGACCAGGCAGGAGCACGGGCCTGGGTGTGAAGAAAAAGGCCATCGCCAAGATACCGAGAAAGCAGCACAAGCCAGCAGAGCCCCCAGCCAAGAGGGCCAGAGGGCAAGGGCCCCCTGCGGACATACCCACTGGGGTACCAGCCTCTGGACAGCTAACCACGAGGAGGACCACCCGTCAATCTGCAAAGGTAACACTGACCACACCCGTACCTGCACCCCTGACACACGATCGGGGGGAGGCATACTCACTGTGCGAAGGGGGGCCTACTGAAACAGAGATCTATGAGCAGCGAAGACACCCCATAAGTGCAAACAAGAGCCCAGACCCCCAACATAAGGTACCCACGATGAAACCCACACCTCTGTCTGAACTGGCAGTCACTGCATCAAGGGGCACCCGAATACCAAGCAGGAACGGGGGGTGCCATCGAGCAGGGGAAAGACACACCACCGAGACCCTGGAGGAAGTGGAGACCCTGCCAGCAAGCCATGCTGTCACGAGAAACACAGAAAAAATAGACAGTGACAATCCTAGACTAGACAGCCTAGAAACTGTATTATTATTATTGAGCCACCCTATTCATACCATGCTCTGCCATGCCATTGAACTTCACAAGGGGCCTAGGACACGAGCCCACGATGCACAGCGTAGCCACACAGCATGGGGACTGGGCTCGGGTCGGAACTCAATGCACCCCTGTAGGGCACACCCCGCCCACCTCATAGTACATGATAAGATGGGAGCACCAGATGCCAAACTCCCACACCCCCGCTGCGACAACTGTAATAAGTTAACAAAGGAAAGCAACCGACATGTAAGGCACAACATGCACCCAGACATGTCTAATATACTTAACTGCGGCAAGGATACCCCAAGCCCCAGCACGATATTCACTTGCCTTGCCCAACCTGCTACCTCAGATATTAACCAATGCCTGCCAAGGGCTACGATAAGGCCCTGCTGCAATTTCACGCCCCGGCGAAGATGCACACTGTACTTTGCAATAGATAACAAAAGCACACTCTCACCTGACAAGTTAAAGTGGTACCCCCACGATATACAGGCGAACCCTACCGAAACCCTACCGAACGAGACAGCGAATGGCTTCGCACAGGCCTATATAATGATAGGGAGAACAAAAAACTTTGGGATATGGCTCAGAAGGGCAAAGAAGTGCCACACACGAAACAATGGGGCAAACCGCCAACATTCGACCACAAGCGAATTCCTGAAAATGTTCTACGTAAAAACATGCCTTTTCGCAAAACATTCCGAAACCCCCCGAAAACTTGGCACACCAATGGGACGACATACACCAAGGGGGGCCCACCAAGAAAATGATGTAAAGGGCGCTACAACAGGGGCTTTAGGGCGGTGTAACGCTGTAACTGTTAACTCGACCGCAACGCAGGCACAGTGGACGCAATATAAACGGACGATGTGGGGTATAAACAAGCAACCCGACCAGAAACTATGCCAAACAAGTAAGGACAAGTCACATGAGCCCCCACCCTGCAAACCAAAAGGCCCCCACCACAATATAGGCACCAACCCTACCGAAACCCTACCAAATAACGGCACAACCGACTCCACACAGGCCAGCAGAATAATAAGAACGCCGAAATACTTTGGGAATATGCTAAGAAGAATGGGAGGCTGCCACACACAAAAAATGAGAGCAAACTGCCGACTTTCGACCACAAGCGAATTCCCGAAATTGCTCTACGTAAAAACAACCTTTTTTGGAAAACGCGCTCAAACGCCCAAAATTTTTTACACAACCACGAAAACACACACAAGAAACGGGGCCCACCCTGGAAAAAGTGCTAGGGGTGTTACAAAGAGTGATTTGGGGCGATGTAACGCTGTAACCATAAACTCACGGATGCGAGCAGCACCACATAACCCGAGGGGGACGCGACATAGGGCAGAACCAAGCTACCCAAGGGGAGCACGACACGAAGCTACCAGGCCACTATGGAACGCTGCATTTGCCATAACCCCAATACTCGCTATACTGATAATTACGCTAACAACAAGTAGGAATACTTACCGCAAGTGGGGAACACACAACACAAACAGCAACAACATAACGAGTAGCAGAAGAACACGAAGAAAACGGACCACGGCGAGGAATGCAAAGGCACGGTGGACAAGACCACCCCAAGGCTACAAATTACTCAGGATAATCTACCGTAACGGTAAACCCTTACTAGTTAGAACAAGGAGACCGGAACACGCAGCAACTGCGATAAAAGAAGGCACCCCAACAAGAGGCAAACCACTAATGCGGAAGATTGAACAAAGGATGAGGCGGCACGCCCGCTGCTGGAAAACAAACATGACGGGTGGAGGGAGCCAGAACCACACGGAAATGTACCCATACAACACCACCACGAGGGGACTATTTGAGAAGAAAGGCCGGCTAAACATGTTCCAAATGCAACATGCCCACTCACTATATGAAGATGACCCATTGCCCCCCCTGGTAATAGCCACAATGAGAGAAACACTGAAACCGGGCAATGACGGAGAACCGCACACAACGAAGGCATTGCAGCTACTCGGGAACTCCAGGGGGTTCTGCATACCGGTTTGCGATGGCAAACACTGGAGAGCAGTGCTGGCCGGACCAGACAAAGGAAATGACAAACTAAAGTTCTGGATATATGACTCCTCGAATGGGAGAACCAATGCAACTTCACGCAACACCAAAAGGCTAACAACGGAAATAACCAACTGGACTGAACACTTGGCCAAGACACTCAACAAACAAGTAACAGTGGAACTGATGAATGTAGGCAACCAAAGCGCGCAGGACCAATACAGCTGTGGAGTATGGGTACTGATGGCCACCGAGGCTTGGATGCACTACCAGAAAACATGCCCAGGGGGACACTGGCCCACCCACTTCAATGAGGCAGTCAGCAAATGGGGGGCCACCGACAGAACGGCGATAACCGCCTATAGAAAGTCCATACAGCTGCCAGTAAAAGAAATGATGGCCACTGCCGAGGGGCGAAGCCGGACACAAGTGGAAAGTCAGCGAGCGGCAGAAACCCGGAGGCCTGCGGATGGCCTTAACACAAACCCAGAGGCCGGAAGACAGGCACCACAAACCCAGGAGAGGGGACGCAAAACTACTACGAAGCAACCAGGCCTATGGGAATGGCTCCATAGATTAGCCCCCACAACACCCTCAGGTAATGACGGGCAGACACCCGAGGAGCAGCAAGCACCGGGAACCCACCTAAACGAAGAATGGGAGCAAACACAGGACGAACCAACAGCACATTGGGAAAGATTCGCGGACACACAACTGGATACACCAGAGGCATGCCAGGACTCCCGTGAATACCAAACCCCTCTCACAGAACCAATAAAGACTGACATAGGAAAGGACCGTCTACACATGCTCACATGGAATGTGGCGGGACAAAGTGATGCCTGCCTTGACCTTGCCGAGGTCATTAACAAAAGAAGCCAAAACCAACAGGGTCTACAAGTAATTGTACTCACGGAAGTAAAACACGCACACGACAGTGTAATGAGAAGATTCAGAGACATGCAATACACTGCAATAGGCACCAAAACTGAGGTGCAGAAAGCAGAAGGCACGGCTGAACAGGCAATGAAAGGAGGAGTGGCAATACTCCTCGGCAACCCCTACAGCCACGCACACAACCACCATGTAGTCCCTGCGAGACACCTCGAGGGGTACCTCCTACATGTGGTGCTGCACCTACCAGGAAAGGTGATGTACCATGTGCTAGGCATTTACAACCCACCAGGAGCAGAGGAGTGGAAAACCAGGGACAAAATACTCAAGTACACAACCAACCTGCTCAGGAAAACAGCGGGAAAGGCGAACGAACATGTGGTCATAGGAGGAGACCTCAATGCGAGCAACACCAGCACAGGTAGAGGAATGACAAAAACCGACAAGCAATGGACGAAACTTGCGGAGGAGCTAGACCTCCACAATGTAGGCCCGCCAGTCGATACCACACTTAACTGGGCGAAACACAGGAACATTGACAGATGGCTTGCACCAAGGAACAAGCAGGCGCAATACGAGATGGGGGACACCACACACCTCACCCGGCACCACACGAGTGACCACGAGATGGTGAGCCTAGCAACCCTCCAGTTGGACAGCATAGACACCCACGAACCATATGCGGACCGCGACCCCCAACCAGGGCATGTAAAGCTGAACACGCCCCTGAACAAAACACACAGGGAAACACTCCAAAGCGTCCTCCTCAGGACACACGACTATGCCAGAACCGCTGAACTGAAACGCATAACAGAGATGGCCACACAGTGCAGGGAAGAGGACAACAGGCAAGTGGCACACGCCACCATAGACAGAGCAGGGGAAACAGTACTAAACATACTCACCGAGGCGAACAAATGTGCGCTACAGGACGACGAACTGCCAACTACTACGGTTGGAGGCACCTCCAGCCGAGTGGGAAAAGACCTACTAATGAGCAAAAAGGACAGAAAGGAAAGGGACGCCGCAATACTCAAGATGCGGAAGCACAAGCAAACCAAACGACACCTACGAAACCCGCACACGGAACACTCAACCCTCAGAAGCCTGAAAGAGGGAGAAATGAAAGGCCCAACGGACAGGGACAATGCAGATGCAAAAGAATGGGTGTCGTGGCTTACTGAGGAGGCCAAAAAAGAAAGGTCGGCAGCGCACAAGGTAGTAAAGCAGCACTGGAAACAAGCCAAGCAAAGACACAACAACAAAACAGTAAAGGAATACTGGAACAACCAAAAAAGATACCACAAAAGGATATATACCAAGGCACAAGAAACAGGCCATGCCCCCACGGCGAACATACAGGCTCTACAGGACAGAGAGGGCAACCTGGCTGTAGGCCACGGGAACATCGCTAACGCACTAGCAGACCACATGGCTCACTCGGCACCATACAGGATGGAGCACCGAAGTCCACCCGACTCGAAACCTCCACCATGGGAAGACCCAGCTCACAGGGAGCACCTCATAAAGATGCCAAGACCAGACCCCAGTGGGCTGGACCTCACAATAAGTCGACAGGGCTACACCAAAGCGGTACACACCCTAAACAACAACAAGGCACCAGGCCCCACCAGGACCCCGAACGAAATTCTTAAGTACATGCCAGAGGACTTCCATGATGCACTACACGCACTCATGCTGGAAATGTGGAACAGCAAGCATGTCCCTCTCACCTGGAAAAAAGGGACATTCTGCTTCCACCACAAGAAAGGGGATGTCACCTTACAGCAAAATTACCGACCCATAGCCCTGCTTGAAGGGGTATTCAAACTATACACCTCACAGATAGCAAACATGCTCTCCACGTTCTGCGAAACGCAGGGAATACTAGCCCAGGCGCAGGAAGGCTCAAGGGAAAAAAGGAACACACTTCGACAACTCACCAGAGTAACCAATGCGATTGAGGATGCAAATGTCTCAGGAAGAGAACTGCATGGCCTGTATGTAGACTTCGAAAACGCGTACGGCTCAGTGGACCACAACAAACTACTCCACACGATGCAGTACCTTGGAATACCCGACGAACTCACACAGGTGGTGCGGGATGTCCTAGGTACACATAGCCATGACACAATGTCCATGAACACCAGAGTAGGAGGGGAAACCTCACACAAAACTGTACAGGTGCAAAGAGGACTCCTCCAGGGAGACAGCATGAGCCCCCTCCTTTTCATAATATACCAGGAACCGTTGCTAAGATGGCTAGAGGTGGGAGAGCACGGGTACCAACACAAGTATGCAGCAGAACAAGAAAGGCTGGGCCCCCTCAGGACGACAGCAGGGGCGTTCGTCGACGACCTACTCATACTATGCCCTACGATTTACCACATGAGAGCTCAGCTACACAAACTGCAGGCATTCTCACAGTGGAGCGAACTCCGAATTAACCTCACCAAGTCAGCCATAACCGGCATAAAAAATGGGGTCTCCATACCTGAACAACTCCATAAAGACCTCAAAATGCTGGGACTGGACGGTAAGCTAAGCCACTTCAAGGTACTCAAGCCAGACGACACGTACAAATACCTGGGAGTACTACTTGCATTCACAGGCAGGTGGGACAAGGAGAAAGAGGCCGCTAAGGAAGAGATGAACCACAGAATACAAGCTCTGCTGCGCTCCCCTCTGACACCTGACCAAAAGGAATACTCCCTTCACTCCGCAATACTGGGGAAATTCAGATATGGATTGCACCTAGGGCTGTACACAGCGGGCGAAATAGACGACTTCAACAAAATAATAGGGGGGGCCACAAAGAATATACAAGGCCTGCCCCGCAACGGAACGCCAAACATTTTCACCACACAGGAAAAGGAAAAGTACGGCTTGGGAATGGTGCCACTCCAGGCAGTCTACGCCCAGTCGATTTGGAGCGGACTACTGGAGGCCATGCACAGCGAAGAAGACAAGGGGACGGTACGGGGCCCGGCTTGGAGGCAAATAAACCTAAAGTCGAGACTCAGAATGTCCCATGTCAGCAGGTCCACTAGAGGACTGGTAGAATACCACAGCACCACACGCAGGAACTGTACAGACCTCGACAAACTCTGGGGGGGGCACCAGACAAAACACAACACACTGAGGAAACTCAATGCCCTACTCAGATACAACATCACGCCCCAGGGGACGGAAGGGATGCTCAGACAACTCCAAACCCCAATACCAAAGATAATGGAACAGCTAAAAGGGGCGACCAGAAGGAAGTCCGATAAAGAAATGGAGGGAACAACAAGAAAAACGAAAGCAGGCAAAATAATTGATGGGGATATACCGATGCCTCCAGACTGGCAGGCGATGTGCACAGACCAAACTGCCAGGCTCACAATACCCAAGGACACGCCAACTGCGATAAACTTCACAACGTGCCTCAAACTTTTTGCACACTTCCCGGACCTAGCGCTCCTCACTACCCGAGATGGCCAACATGCGATTAGCCAGGTGAACGTCAGGGAACAATGCACAGATGCAACCCTCAACACAGACCGCAGTGCCATAGCAAAAGGCCTGGCACACTTATACCCATACCTATGCGAAGCCCAACCGAGGGACATAGCGAAGCCGGGGGACTTCTACGACAATCTCACAAACAGACAACTGAAGCAACAATACAGGAGCATGCCCAGGGAGGGGCCGCTGGACTCCCACGCAGTACGAACTAACCTCCCACTCCTCAACTCGGAACAGCTGAGGGCAAAAATGACTGAATGGGAGGCGAGGCAGGTCCCCAGGGAAGAGATTCACAGGCAACTCTCCCTGCACCCGCTCACAAGGATTAACGAAACGGAGAATACCGGCCCAGTACAGGAGGGGGAAGAGGAAGAACTTCAGCCCCTCCACGCACGCTCACAAACTAAATGGATAGATGAAATAGACCCCATGGCCGAAAAACTTGAGACAGGCCTCGAGAAAGGCCGAACGATAGACAAGCCGAAAGAGATTGTGGCAATGAGGACCCTACTCGTTGACCCAACAGACCCACACTCCCTGGTGACACAGTACAGAACCCAGTGGAGACACTCATAGGGGGATGACTCCTACTCGTGGAGTACAAGAGAAACCATAACGGACTACCTGAAACTAGCCAAACGAAGGGGCCAAAGTGCGACCACCTTCCTAACCCTGAAAAGAAGACTGCGAGCAAGGGGCTCCCAGGTGACCCACCCCACAGGCCTCAGAGAAATACTGGCCGGAAGGCCGCACCTGGGACAGGCCTGGCCCACACTACAAGCAGAGAACCTAACACTGGACCCGACAGAAACCAACCCAGAACAAGACATTGTGGACAACAGAGGGCACCACTGCCAGATACGGCTGGAGGGGGAACTCGCCCACAGCTACCACAGGAATGGGAAATACATAGGCACCCTCACGAAAGAAAAGCTTCTCAGACTACACGAAAGGTACACCCAGGCAGTGGGTACCACGGACCACCAAACCCCACACCAGCGCACACTACGCACTGAAATGTGGGAGGACCATAAAATACATGTCTCCACGTTTGAAGAGGAAATAGGGCACCTCCTCATTAGATACTCAAGCAAAGAGGAAAAGGAGGAACGAAAAAAGAACCTGCAAAACCATTGGACATTCCCTGCCCAGATGCAAAGGGCACTACAACAAGCATTCGGAATTACCACCGAACTATTCGCCTCACCCCTCAATGTCCACCACAACACCACAACGTACTACGCCAAGTATGACAGAGACAAGGTGTTCGGGGCCAGAGGCTCGGCCTGGACTACAAACTGGATGAAACTGGGAGCCTACCAGTTCAACCCAGAATACACGCCACAGGACCTCAAAAAGGCACTGGACTTTGCCATAGCGGCCACCACCACACAAGAACCGGTGTTCGGGGTCGGGGTGTACCCGACATATGAGAAAACCCCGTACAGAAAGCTATACAATGCACATGCAGGGCACCTAATACACGAACTATTAGAAATACCACAAGGCAAGTTCACGTTTCTACCCCCTGACCACTGGATGGGTGCCACCCACCAACAAGCGAAACAATGCAACTGGAACCTCAGGGTGCTGATAGTGGCCAACAAACAGGGATGGCAAGCACACTGCGGGGACCCAGACGCTGCTGCAGACTGTATAAGGAGGGCACTCACAACCTGCCCGCAAAGCAAGGTCCGCACCACCTCAGCTGTCAAACAGCCGATGAGGGAGGCAAACCTACACGATGTGAATGAACCAAACCAGGAAGGACGCACCCCTAGCGTGGACTGTGTGGTGAACACAAGACCATGGCAGCGATACGAACTCCCGGAAGTTAAGACAAAGGACATGACGGACGCAATGGGAAAAATGTGCAGCACAGGGCCACACTTGCGGAACGACCTATGCCCCCAGTGCTGCAACGTACAAGCAGAAGTGGAAACTTGGTGGGAGGACAGCCACCTCCACGTGGAAGAAGGACCAGCCAAATGGGAACTCCTCCCCGGAAGCAGGGGAGGCAAATGGAACATACACCCCCCCACAGTACAACAGGTGGTGGAAGCGAACACTTTACACACCAGGCTTACAAGACAAAATGACGCCCAAACGATATGGGACAAAGTAGCGAGGTCAAAAGTTGTCAGATACCCCACCGACTTCTGGCCCGAACACGAACCGGGAGCCCAAGGAAGGAGATGGGAATTGACAAGAGACCAAACAGAGGACCCCAGGAACCGAGCCCCGAGGGACGCACCAACCCAATTGACGTACCCCTCCCCTCAAAGGGCACACAAAGCAACCTCGTACCTTTACACGGACGGGAGCAAAAGAGAGATAGAAACAGAAGAAGGAGGCAAAGAATGGGCCTCAGGAGCCGCGGTATGGGACCCCAGGTCCGGGGAAGGGGAAGCCCACATGATTCGATGGGAAGGCGAAGACCAAGAGGTGAACAGAGCCGAACTTCTCGCCATACAAAAAGCGGTGACTCTCCCGCCACCACCAAGTGGCAACGCACTCACCATTTGCACGGACAGTGCCAACTCCATTAGACAACTGGAGAGCATGAGAACGAAACCCCACAACATGGAGCACCACCAGCAAAGGGACCTCCTGTATGCCATACTGGTCAACATTGAGGCATTAGTAGCGGCAGGGCACACTGTCTCACTGCTAAAAGTCAAGGCACACACGGGAATTGTGGGGAATGAAAAAGCCGACGAGGCAGCCAAACAAGCCTGTACTACGGGAACCCTCACGGAAGCGTGGGATAATAACGAGACAATAAACGTCAAACCCATGATACCAGACGAGGACTCGGGCAGCAGAGAGCTAAAAGGAAAACTCGCGGTACAAAAATACGTAACCACACTACTCCGTGAACGGCAAGCCCAAGGAAGTAGTAGACTCTCAGCAAAAATGACCGACCTCCAGGGAGAACCCTCAACCTGGACCCACCAACCGAAAACTGAGCGCAACTTCAGATGGGAAGCGCACCATGACCAAGCGCAACAAACTGAAGAGGAACAAACGACAATACGGGACCTGATGCCCAACCAGCAGCAGCAGGCCAACCAGACCCGAGACGAAGAAGACAGGCAGATAAAAGCCATGATGGAACAAACGGAGGAAGAGGAGATGCTCCTTATGCGAGAGGTGCAGGAGCACCAAGAACACCAAGAAACAGAGGGCCGCAGGGACCCCACCCGAGGAAACGAACCCGAACCCACAGAGGCACCACCCTCCGAAGAGGAGGAGATACTTAAGGAACTCAACGAGCTCGCGGAGAGACTAGAGGTGACCCAAGAGGAACACAATGACGAGGAAATTTTTGACATACTAAATGAACTCATTGAGCAGCGGGAAAAGCCACAAGGGAAGACGAATGAAAGACAAGCTCACCATGACCGTGTCACAGAGGAGTCCAGAGTCCATACAATGATGGAGGACCCGATGCCCAGAACAAGATGGAAACAGCGAAAACACGATATGACACACAGCAGAACAGAAAAAAGGAACGCCCCCTCGGTACAAGAGGGCAGGACCACCGACAGCTGGCTAAACGAAACAATGAAGCACCTCAAAGGAGACACGCCACTACACAAAGTAGCGAACGGCTTCTGGAAACGAGCCACATTTGCGGCACGAAAAACAATACTCAAATGCAGACTGAGAATACTGCCAGCACAAGACTATGAGACAGCGAAAAACTCAGCCGAAGGGGGTGGGAAGTGCACCCTGGAGGGATGTGGACACAAAGGGGTGGACTACGCAAAGGGCTTCCTCATGAGGGTAGGGCACGCCCTAGGTGGATGCAACAACCCACAAATGCGAGGGATGTTCACGGACAGGGCAGATGCCCACGCAGATGAGCTAAAACACATACTTGACCACCATAGGAAGGGGGGATGCAAAGTACTCGCCTACACTGGAAAAAAGAGGGACCCAGGGGTTAAGCCAAGGGTACTCCCAAATTACATACTCACCAGGGGACAATGCAGACACGACGGGAAGGACAACCCAGGCAGAAACGATGGGCCCGACACAATACCAAGTTTCGTAGACATAGTCATGATAGAGGGCCTAGAGGACCTGGAGGACGGATGGGAATGCACACAACAGGAAGCACCAGCAAGGGTAAAAAACCTACACCTCATTGAGGTGGCCCACACCGATGACGAAAAGTGGGGACCCAAACTCCTGGAAAAATACATGAAATACGGACCGCTGCTACAACTACTACGCAGACACGGATTTCGTGCCAAACTTCATGTATTTGCAGTGGGCAGAACAGGCACGGTGTACAAACACAACCAAGACATACTCGAGCAACTTGGACTCAACAGAAAAGAGGCCACACAAGCGCTACAGAGAATACATGACCTAACGGTAAACTATGCACACAGCACCTACCAGCTATACAGAAGACTCAGACAGGAAAAGCAAGAGAAGGAGAAAGATAAGAACCACCCAGTATAAATTGTCCCATTAAGGCCGCCACCCGTGGCGGTCCGGCCCAGAGTAGGGCCGGGGAAATTAATTTACTCATACGCCCGACGGGCGTGGTTTTTTCTTTTTTTCTTTTTCTTGAGGATCCATTTTTGTTTATCACGCAAATTTTCCGCTGCGCGTAAGAGAATTCACTATAGTCAAAGGGAGTAAGAGCTATAGCCAAGCTGCGACACCGCCACCTCCTGGTGGCGCGCCAGAATATGAAGTGTCATATTCTGGCGAGTCGTCTTCGCGAGATGTTGCGCTGAGTAGTCAGCAGGAGCAAATCTCGGCGCTTACGGAAATGGTGAAAGGTTTGAGTGCTCAGCTCTACGATATGCGCAGCCTTAATCACCCAGGTCTCAGCGCCACTCCTGTCCCTGAGGACAAACATCTCACTTCGTCGCCCGCTGGTGGGCGACGTCCTTTACCAGGTCTTTCTCATATGACCAAGGGGCTTTCCGCGGACTCGTACTTTTCTGGCAAGGAAACTGACCAGGAAGGAATTTGGGACGAGTTTTGTGCGAGAATTAAGCCTTCTTTGCGCCACCCTTCTCTTGCGCTACTGCTTTTGGAATCTACTCCGCTCCATATGGTGAGGGGGGATGAACTCTATCTTGAGGAAGCAAATCAACTATTTTATGACTTCCTCTGCCGTGTTACCACTGGCACTGCGAACGCTGTCGTTCGCAGCTACGAACAACATTCTGACGGTCACGGAGCTTCGCTTGAGCTATCCAAATTGCGACGCAACACCAGCGTCGTCTACTTCATCACCCAAGTGGATAAGCTGCTGTCGCTACCGAATCAACTCTCGAGACTTGCCCCTCCTCTCCCAACGTTTTTGGAGTCGAAGGAGACTCTTCGGCGTATACGCGAGTACTCCGCGAACGCGCGCGTTACTCCTTCTGGCAAGCCTCTGTGTATGGAGACGGTTGAGACCATATTTTCTGCCATGGCTATTGTGCGACTGCACCCCGACTATATGCTCCTCAAGGCCAAATTCATGTCTGAGACCCTGCCGACCGCGAGTGTGCTGTCGGACCAAGTCACATCTCACTACGACACCATACTCGCCCCGCGTGCTGCCGTGACGCGCGCTGCCCTCGCAGTGAACCACACCGGCGATAATTCTGAATCTGAGGCTGCTGGCAAGGTCCCTTGCTCTATCTGTCACAGACGTGGCCACCCTTCTACAGACTGCTTCATCAAGAACGTCGAGAAGCGGGAGGCGTTCTTCGAGAAGGCTTCCCCCTCTACCAAAGCGGCAATTCTTAAGAAGGTTGCGCACTACGAGAGGCATGGTAAATTACCGAAGCCTGGTGAGCACCTTGGTGCTGCAGCTAGGCAATCTGAACTTCATCCTGGACTGGAAGAGGCTGGTGAGGTCCTTTTTGCCATTCGGGAGGCTGGTCCATCTGACTTACACCCTGGTCTGAGCGAGACCGGTGAAGATATATATGCCAGTTATTTCGGCTCTGGGCTATTGGAATCTGGTAATTCTAGCATCTCTGGCTCGCTGACCCTTTGCCCGGCCTCGGGCCAGCTATCGACGTATCAGGACTCCGAACTGGTGGAGTCATCATTACTGGACGGTGCACAATCTGCCCTGAGCTCAGGGTCAGCTGGGGCTGGTAATCTCAACATCTCTGGGTCGCTGCCTTCCAGTTCGACCCCGTGCGAGCCCTGGATATCTGGTCGGGGCTCTGTACCTGTGGAGTCCCAGTCCTCTGTGTTCCCGGTACTCAATTACTACTCTGTCCTGACGGAGGTGGGCGAGCCTGAGGTTGTTATATCCCACACTGCTGGCGAGGAGGAGAAGCACTCTGATACTGGTGAGACTTTATTTGCTCTCCGTGAGAGTGGGCAATCTGACTTATACCCTGGCCTGGAGGACACCGGTAAGGCTTTATTTGCTCTCGGTGAGGGAGGGCAATCTGGTAAATCTGCCTTTGTGGACCCTCCATCCTCTGGACTCGCCCTCTCCGACAATTATTCAGTGCTGGACAGAGTGTTGGCGGTGCCTACTGATGATACTGCTCGCTGTGCTAAGGTGGCCGGGGGGGTGGTGGATCCTGACCTGCGAGTTGCGCCCCGCTCCACTATGGACAAGAGCGCTGTTCTGGATTGTGGCGCCACCAAGCACATCTTCGACTCTATGAAGGTGTTCACCGAGGATGATGATGGTGACCACTTTGGTGACAACTTTGATGACTCCATCCCCGATCTGGACTCGGGCTCCGACTCGCATGAGGATGATGATCCCGAGGCTTGTCAGGTTGGACTATCTGGACATCCTGAGCTTTATCCTGGACTACGAGTGGATATCTTGACAACCTACCCCGTGATGATCAAATGAAGACTGAAGGGGCACCATCCCCACAAACTGGAGCTGAAGGGGCACCATCCCCATATCACTGGAACTGAAGACTGAAGGGGGCACCATCCCCATAAACTGGAGCTGGAGGGGCACCATCCCAAGAACTGGGCATTGCTGACTGAAGGAGCACCATTCCCAAGAACTGGCAGTATGATAACTAGACAGTCACCCTTTAGAAGGGGTGTTGGAATCTGCAGTGTCTGCTGATCAGTTTGATGTAAAGCATGACTGTCTAGGCCTTGCACAGCAGTCAGGATGCTCAAACCCTGAAGGAACCCTGAAGAAACCCTGTGAAACCCTTAGATCTAGATCTAGATCTGCTGAACTAATCGTGGCCGTTGGATCATATGATGACCATCGGCAAGACACAGTGTGTAATAGTTCATCGGCCCATCGCAGACGTGTCACTGCAGTCGTTATGAACTCGACAGTGGCACGTCAGACTCTGTTTAGTGAACTTTCACTTAGACTGCCCAATCAGTAATGATTGGGCGCTAAAGTTCGTGGCGTTTCAAGCTGCGAACTGCTATATCTTTTGAGAATGAAAGTTTACGCTCGCTTTTTGCAAATAACCCTGTACTGAATTCCAAAACCTACCGCGAAGCCCGTGAGCTCGATGCTGACCGCTCTGCGGGGAGGCTTGGAGCTGGGCTCGTGCGCCTTGGATCCGCCGTGCGCCTGTTGTTGCCGTGCGCCGTCCTCGCGCCATTGTTTCGGTGTGGGCACGTCCACGTGTGCAGCCTTGGAGAGATGCCATATTCGGTCGTGGAATTGCTGGCGCATGGCGCGACGTGATCCAGGCGCCCACCTCCGATGTCTGCCGCGAGGTGGTGGCCTCTTCGGAGGCTTCGGCGATCTCCGTGGTGATGTTGACGCCGTTGGCTGCCGCGGCTTGCGCTAGGGCCGTGGTCATGCTGTCGCCCTCCGTTGAGGCCACTAGCGCGGCGGCAACGGCCTGCGCGTGCTGCATCAGGGCATCGTCAGACTCCACCGCCTGGGTGTCCAGGAGTCGCCGCGCGCCTGCACTGCTTGTTGACGTCGCTGCCACTCTCGTTGTCAGACTCATCTGGATATCCAGGAAGAGCGCTCCCCGCTGCTCAAGCGCCATGCCCGTGCCGCCACTCGAGGATGGCGACGCCGCCGTCATTCCCGCCGCATCCCTCACCGTCACCGATATGACAGTGACATCCTCCGGCAGCAGCTCCTCGCCACCAGTTGTGAGGCTGACGTTTCCCAGCAGAGTCGCAATTCCCTGTTTCCCACAACCGGCGACCGAAGCGCACTCCCGCTCAGACACACACTGAACCGCACGAGGCACGCTGACGCATGGGCTGCCAGGTCAGGACAGCCCGCCATCACCCCAGCGGATCAGAGAAGCTGGCAGGAAGGAGGCACGCCCGTGATAGGATTCCGCATTATACACAGAGAAAAGCAGCATGGCGGATGGTGTGGCCCACACGCATGAAGCACTGCTCGATACGCAACGTTGTGGATCACCACTCATGTGCCATGGGACACCGGGTATGACACGGGCACCGGGTGTGACAGGGCGAGAGCGTTTTCGGGTGGCCTGCCCCCCAGGGCGCTCACTTAACGCATAGCGAGTTGCGCCCGCAGATTCGATGCATGGAAGCAGAAACCAACATACCGCACCCTGCCTCACCTTGCTGCAGCGGCAGACTGGTCTGCTCCATTCTTCAAGAGGCAGTACCCGTGAGAAAGGTACCACGAGGACGGCGCGGCCACACTTTCATGGTCTCACATGCCTCAAGTGGTGAGCTTTGAACGCTTTGAAATGCTGGCCAGAATCAAGAAGGATATCATCGAAGCGAGTTTGTGCCGGCACGCATAGGCACACTCAGGAATGGATACCCGCCTCGGCGCACAGAATGTTCGAGTGGCGCTGTAAACGCCATTCAGTGCCAGCTTGATCTTATATGTGTACAAACAGACACGGTGCACGCAAGGACACGCACAGATTCCGACGAATCGGAGGATCCAACGGCCCTCTTCCGCCAGCGATATTCTCCGGTGCTCCGTATGAGCACAGAACGATGCATGTGACGATGGTGAAGGTGCACTACTCAGAGTAGCCGCGTAGGAGACACATGCCCAGGGCGTGCTGCTATGCAAGGGGCGGGCACCTCGGCTCGACAGCTTCTGAAGAACGCAGAGCTCCGGCGCGCAACGCGGGGAGGACACTCACGGCAACGTGTGGGGCGGAAGCGGCGGCAGGCTTATACCTCCCGGAAAGCGGCGTTCTCTGTGCTATTACCATCGGCCAGCCTCGCAGCTTCCTCTTCAGCTGTAAGGACATTCGTGGTGCCTGCGGACATGTTCAGCGTGGTCTGCACGATCGCTTCTTCGGTGACAGCGATGTACTGTCTCGAGTATGCTATATTTTCGCTGCTATCAGTCGCCGTGAGCACGTATCCATATTTGCCTGCTCGCCATTCAGGGCCCCTTTGCTCAGGCCAAGGTCTGGCTCACTCTTATTTCCGCGGCATGCTCAGGGAGGGGGGCTACGATCAGGGTGAGGTACTCCCAGATCACCCAATGTGGGGTCGACTGCACTGGATTCCTGCCTGGGCGTTGCAGAATCTCCAGGGGCGCATGGCGGGCAGGCCAGGCAACTAGACTGCGCTTGTCATCAGGAGCTAGAGGCAGGGCGGCTGCGGTGGTGCCTGTGCCAACGGCTTCTTCTTGGAGAGCATTTAGGGCCTAACCTAGCCGGTGGGGCTGGAGCCAGCTCGGTACGCCAAGCGGGCCAGAGAGTCTGTCAGGCACTCCCCTGGTCGCTGCGCAGGGATGGGAGAGCAGGCATCGTGTGGAACGCAGTGCACGTGATTGCTCGGGAGAGTAGTGCAGCCGCAGAAGGCGCACAGGGCGACGCCACCCTGGCAGCCTGAGGCAGGGCATAGGTGGGGAGCGTGCGAGGTGCACGAGCCTTGCCGCAAAGCATGCTCTAGCCCAGCCGCTTCCCTCGAGCTGCAAACCACCCGACAGTCTCGAGAGTCGCTCGCTCAGCCAATGGGAGAGGAACAGGAGAAATACTTTCAGGCTTGCAAAAAGTGGATACGCGGAGTGGACAATTATCGAGGAGCTCGTGCGGTGCGTTTTTTTGCCACCTGGACGACTGCGGCGAACTTACCCGGGAAACAGAGGTGGGATTGCTCGGGGCTGCATTTATTTGAGCTGCAGTCGTCGCAGAGCATATCCTGCCGCAGCACGATGGAGGCCGACACGTCCCCAGAGACGTCGTCGGTGGCCGTCGCCAAGCAAATGTGCGGGGGGCCCAGATCCGCGTCTGCAGAGGAGTTGCAGCGCCCGAGGCTCGCGGATGTCGTGGCATTTGCATAGATGACCCGCGCCGTGGCGGAGTGCAGCATGGCGATGACGGGGGGCGCAGTGTCGGGCGAGGCTTGCTGGGAGAGCAGCGTGGCGCGGGTCTCGCACGGGATGTCCGAGCAAGCGAGGTCATCGCACAGCTCCTCGCCGCTTGCGCACTGGTCGTGGCACCACACCATCCCCCACGAAGCTAAGCCCCATCGATGCTTGAGCCGGAGTGCCGCACTTACTGCCCGGCATGGCTGACATAGGATGCACAACTCTGCGCTCTGTACAATGCATCCGGCCAATCGCCGAGCCTGCCCTGCCGCGCAATCGTTTTTTCCTGAACAACCAGCGCATCGCGCTGAGACAATTTGAAACCCCATCGGACTGCTCTCGAACAACAAAGCTCGCATCGCTCTCAAATTACACCCGTTGAATTTGAGCCACTCGCCACTCCCTTCCCTGTTGACCTAACCTTCAGCGCCAACACTAAAATACAATGATTTGTGTCTGGACTTGATCACGGATGGAACGCACCCAGCACACACCAAATGAGCGGGAACATCATGGGCCACGGAAGGTCTCCAGTGTCGTGTACATGTTAGGGTATGTATCAGAGTGCCCATGCGCCCGCATAGCGCCAGGTGGCAACGCTTTGGTGCACTCACCGGTTGGCTGATGGTCACCGTGCGTGACGCGCTTGCATTTTGTGCGGGCGTCATGGAGTCGAAGACCAGGAAAACGACCTCGAAGATGGTTCCCACCGCCGCGCTTGTGTTGAGACAGCCTTGGAGGCCCTTCGTCTGCCACTCGTGCCCTGCGCACCCGCTGCCCAGACAACTCTCCGGGGGGCATGCCAGCACACGTGCCGTCAGATCGCCGTCTTCCGTGTCATTGGCCGTCGCACCCGGCTCGCACAGCAGCTCCCCGCCAGAGTTCAGCTCTTCGCCCTCCCTGCACTCGCGGTACTCGCTGTGCTGCTTGACGCTGACGTACGCGGTGGGGACCGCTGCAGTGAATAGTAGGGTGACAGTTGGCAGCGCGTTCACCACTTTCTCCTTGTCGATGTCCAGACGGGACAAGTCCTCAATGCACGTTCCTTGTACGCTGCACGAGACATCATCTGGAGGAGAGAACATTCGGTCAGCTTCGCAGGTGATGCCGGCACCTTTGTCTTCATGAAGGGCGTGGCGTCACACCAACTTCCACGAGGAATATGACAATATGCATTTGACGCCGCAGGCGACACAACGGCGCGCGGCATCTTTTATGACTGTGTGCTGGATATACCTTTCCCTCTGTCAGCGCCGCAACAGAGATCCCGCTCGGGACGTCATGGTGACTCGGCAACAGGGGTGCCCTAGCATGGCGGGTGTGGGAGGTCGTAACACCCACCGGCACAAAGGGACTCTCCCATGGGGCAGGCTGCGATGACCGTCAAATTGCGCGTCACGCAGCTATTGAGCCCCACGCTGTTGGTCACCGTGAACACGATGGCGTGGGTGCCAGGCAAGTTGGTGTCGATGGAGCATCCACTCAGCCCGAGGTTTGCAAAGCGGTTCGCGACGCCGTCCGGGGAGCATGCGACGACCCTGCAGCCGCGGCGCTCCAAGAACACTCGGCATCGGTTCATAGGACAAGACCCAGGGTACTTCACTTATCCTGTCAATCGGTACAGGTATACAGATCGCCTCTGCACCGTCTCGATCATCAGTGAATCCCCGTCCCCTATAATAGCTTGGCGCAGCGCAAACTACTGCAAGCCATAGTTACGCATCACTTGTCCCCACCAAAATGCAGTGATCTTCTTGGTCACACAGACCTCTTCCATATAGGACAAGAAATCTGTGATTTTATCTTCCACACTCGTCTCACCCACGTTTTGGACTCGCTTGACATCATCTTCATGCCACTTTTGATGATGCTACCCCTAGGGTCCATGCAGGGACTGCCATCAGCCACAGCAGTAGCTCATGGACTGCCAGGAGGTTCCACCCATCGTAGTGAGGATGAGCAGGTTTCCAGGTGCGTCCATAAAGGTCGGTGTGACCACTGTCTCCTGACCTTTGTTCGGGACAACTTTGAGCTTTGCTTTCCAGATGCGCGACAACTCGCAGGTACTCATTTGTAAGGTCCTCACCATTCTCCTTGACGGTTCAAAACCATGGTTTGGTAAGTTTGGAAGCATGAAGGTAAGGTTTGATAATGGTGAGGACCTTGCAAACGAGCACCTGCGAGTTGTCGCGCATCTGGAAAGCAAAGCTCAAAGTTGTCCCGAACAAAGGTCAGGAGACAGTGGTCACACCGACCTTTATGGACGCACCTGGAAACCTGCTCATCCTCACTACGATGGGTGGAACCTCCTGGCAGTGCATGAGCTACTGTTGTGGCTGATGGCAGTCCCTGCATGGACCCTAGGGGTAGCATCATCAAAAGTGGCATGAAGATGATGTCAAGCGAGTCCAAAACGTGGGTGAGACGAGTGTGGAAGATAAAATCACAGATTTCTTGTCCTATATGGAAGAGGTCTGTGGGACCAAGAAGATCACTGCATTTTGGTGGGGACAAGTGATGCGTAACTATGGCTTGCAGTAATTTGCGCTTCCCTACGCCAAGCTATTATAGGGGACGGGGATTCACTGATGATCGAGACGGTGCAGAGGCGATCTGTATACCTGTACCGATCCACAGGAAAAGTGAAGTACCCAGGGTGAAGGACCTTGGGCGTCCCACGACTATGCCGCCGTCGTAGCATAGGGAAGAATGGCAGGTGGGAAGCGCACGCGGCACTTCCTCAAACGTGGATAGCGCCGAGCCTGTGACTCGCCCCACCGCTCACTGCTGATATGCACAGCACACGCAAAATGGCACGTGCGAGGAATCGGAATAGCACTAGATGGGACTTGAGAAGGTCTAATGAGGAACTTAGTTCATCCGTTATAGTGAGATGCAGACGACGCGCGGCGGGCTTGTCGGGCAGATGTTGAGGCGCTGAAAAGTGTGGAGAGAGACGCTAAGCGAGGACACACCGCCCGGAAACACTCAAAACCACCGGGCTGGCGCATTCCAAAGTCGATCACTTAGCACACTTTGTTTTATTCTGAGCGCTCAAAAGAGGATCGGAGATGTAGGTTTGCTTCCTACCGCCCGCATCCTCGCTGGCACCTGGGGCCCCCACCTGTCTGTCAGGTCCCCATCCACGTCGTCGGTTACGGCTGCCCCGCGATCGCAGGTCAGACTGAGAACCGCGTGCTCCACGGGGCACGCCGCGTAGGGCTCCCCCTGGGGCACCGAAATCGCGGCGGGCCCGATCAGCTCAATGTTGGGGGCTGTTTCGGGCTCATCCGGCTCCTCCTCGTCCTCAGTGATAAAGCTCGAGCACAGCTGGCCGTCACTTTCGCTGCAGACCGCGCTCCCATTTGCGCTGGAGTGGCACACCCTCTCCCCCATCGATGCGCATGGGTTGTCCACGTACACACGCCGCTTCACGTCAGCCGCCTTGTTCCCCGCAGAGTCGGTCACGCTGTACGTGATGACATATGGTTGGTCGGTGGGTGTCGCCACCGCGGTGTCGACCAGCTTGCCTCCGTAACTCGCGATCGCGTGGCTCAAGTCGACGTCCACGTCGTCGTGGGCACGCACGCCAGGGTCCGCCCACGCATCGCCCTGCTAGGTCCCCAACTCATGGCACATTAGCGCGAAACAACGATTTGAGCCGGATGCAATTTTTGATACGTCAAACCTGCATCACGAGTTTATAGTGCTCAAAGCCTTCTCTGGTCATGCAGCGCCGCGAACCACAAAGCATGCGTCGTGGCCGAGTGGCGAATATCCTATTCCGCGCGCCGGGTGCCTCCGAAAAATTCACTGCGGCGCAATCGTTCGCATGAAGCAATGCCCGTGGCAGAGCGCGGGGCCCTCTGCCAGACATCCACTTGACACCTAGGCGCGCGCTGTGGTCTTGCTCTCTCCGAGCGGTGGCGCACCTGCAGCAGGTGGTGCAGCATGACAGCGCACCCGGCAGTGGTGACAGCCCTTTGGCCGTCTCCAAGCAGGGTTAAGGTGGGCGGGGTCTTGTCTGCCTCCGGCTCAAAGTCGTCCACCACGGAGCTGGGCTGTGCGGTGGAGGCTGCAATGAATGAGGTGTCGAGACACTCGCACACCACCTCAGCCGCGGAGTCTCCAGTGCCGTCCACGGCTGCCTGCTCCTCGCAGATCGCACAGGTGTCCCCTGATGCGATGTTGTCGCACAGGTAGGAGGGGGGCTCGCAAAGGGGCGTCACAGCCACCTCACGTAGCGCTGTGGCACGGTTCCCGGCGGCATCCGTGGCGGTGTAAGTGATGCGGAAGCGGGCCTCTGGATCGGTGACGCAACATGTGTCCACGTCACTCACCCCAGCCACCGTCACCTCCACTTCGTAGCCGTCGACCTGAATGATCGACCAGGACCCCAGGACACCCAGCCTCAGCATTCCCCCTCGTCCTGCGCTATTCAGCACCATGCCACACACAAAGCGCGCCAGCCGAATGTGTGATACATTGGCGTGGTGCGTGCTTCGAGCTGGTCGTTGAGGTCGGCAAATGGCGGATGCGGCAGGTCAGATGTTCTCAACAGAGCCTGAATGGCGAGCGGGCCTTTCAGGCACAAATGACGAACCAATGAGGAGCTCTAAAAAACGCACTGCATGCCAAGGTGGGGGAACCCTGTCAGCTCCCTACCTAATGCGGTAAAGCACCAAACTTAAATCAGGATCGACGGCCATACGTTTCATATCTTAGGAACTACAGAAAGTGCGTGATGTAATCGAGCGCGAACTAAGCGGTGCGAGTGAACAGAGAAACTCGGAGGTGAGGGATCGGATGATTGCGGATCGGAGCGATGCATTTGAACTCTGAGTCTGAGGCGTGAGAGAAAAGGGAGAAGCCTTTAGTTGGTATTCGAGCCGGCCGGGCGCATTCGAGCAGCTCGGGCACTGCGAGATCACAGCACGAGATAGCGAGTCGCACCTCATCGTAAGCCAGCACCCCGGCATCCACGTAGCTGTGGGTCTGGAGGATCTCTGTGTAGACTTTCCCCTGAAGCGTAATCTCGGGAGGTTCGGTGTCAGGGGGGGGTAAGCGCTCCTCGTACGCATCCTCGTACATCAGTTGAGCCACCACAATCACAGGGGGCGGAGGGAGGGGCGGACGCGGGGACGGGGGTGGACGTCGACCAGGGGCGTTGGGAGGCAGCGGTTGAGGAATAGAAGGGGTTGCACTGGAGACGGAGGGCAGGGAGAGAGGGGTTGCTGGGGGCTTAAAGGTGGTAGACAAGGCGGAGGGGGTGAGCAAGGAGGCGGGGGGTCTATGTAGACGATCTGGCTGGTGGAGATGCAGCACGCTGTCAGGGGGCCGTATGTGTCGACGAGGGCGACGAGTATGGCGGAGGGCGAGCGTGCCAGGTCGTCCACAAAGTCCGTGGCAGTGCCGGTGGCAAATGGAGAGAACTGAGTGGTGGAGGTGACGCCAACGCTGCCAGCCGAGATTGAAGTGATGCTCACGTCCACCGTGGTCACGCCTGCGCCAGCCGCTACTTGCACCGTGAAGGCCTCTACGAAGGCAGCCCTGAAGGTGTCTTCCTCGAGGGCGGTCGCATCCAGCGATGAGAACGAAATCGTGGCCTCGACTGCATCCACGAGGATGGTGCCAGGCGCGTGTGGTGGTGGAGGGCAAGGCGGAGGAGGCGGAGGGGTCGGTGGTGCTGGAGAAGGTGGTAGTGGGGGAGGGGTGGGAGAGGGTGGCGGGGTGGGAGGGGCGGGGGATGGGAGGGGGCGGGGGATGGGAGGCGGGGTGGCGGGAGAATCGGTGGTGGACGGGGTGGGCTGGGCCATGTGCTAGTCGGCGAGCTGGTAGGGGGAGCTGTGGGTGAAGAGGTGGTCGGTGTGGCAGTGGGCGATGCTGTGGGAGGAGCTGAGGGTGAACTTGTGGGGAGTCTGGTTGGTGAGGCAGTTGGTGAGCCAGTGGGCCCGCCGGTGGGCGTCACTGACGGTGTGGCAGTTGGTGTGACTGTCGGAGATGTTGTGGGCGAAACAGTGGGGCCTAAGGTGGGGCCCATGGTGGGCGACGTGGTAGGTGGCATGGTGGGAGCCATGGTGGGCACCACGGTCGGCGACGCTGTAGGCGGAACGGTGGGAGCCATGGTGGGCGACACGGTGGGCGACGCGGTAGGCTGCATGGTGGGCGTGGCAGTGGGTGTTGTGGACGGTGATGCAGTAGGCTGTGCCGTGGGAGACATGGTGGGCGGTACAGAGGGGGCTGCAGTGGGTGTTCCAGTGGGTGGCGTGGTGGGGCTTGGGGTGGGAAAATTCGTGAACGGGGGGGGTGAAGGAGGAGGCGGAGGACGAGGAGGGGGACTAGGAGGAGGGGGGGGATGGACGGTATTGACAGTTGCGTTGATGTGTGAGATCGGGACACCGCTTGCGGATGTGAAGACTGCGACACCTTCAAGCAAAGTGGTGCCTACACTAAACCCGCACATGGTGATCGCACAGCTGGTGGCGTCTGAGCACATGGTGGCGGTGGTCCAGCTCCAGCTCAGCGACTGTGTGCCAGCTGGTATGCTCAAAGAGCTTAGGGACAAGGTGGACATCGTTGAGGGTAGGCCGGTGACGATGATGCACGTAGTGCCGGTAGATCCCGTCCAGTACACCAGCATCGCATCGCGGGGGTCGGCATGGGTGAGAGTGATGATTGGCGGGGGTGGGCTTGGAGGAGGCGGGGGAGCCCTAGTCGGGCTGCGCGATGGCGATGTGGTGGGGGCAGCCGTCGGGGACAAGGTGGTGGGGTGGGTGGTAGAAGGGGCGCTTGTGGGAGGCGTTGTGATGGGGGAACTGGTAGTTGGGTGCACGGACGAGGGAGCTGCTGTCGAGGGTGAGACGGTCGGCACCGGAGTAGGCGCACCGGTCGCCGGACTTCGAGTTGGGGTTACGCTTGGACTTGAAGTAGGTTGATGGCTAGGGGTAAGGGTGCTCGGGGTAACAGTGGGCTGGGCCGTCGGAGATACGGTGGTTGGAGACACGGTGGTTGGAATGACGGTGGTTGGAGACACGGTGGTTGGAGACACGGTGGTTGGAGATACGGTGGTTGGAACACGGTGGTTGGAGACACGGTGGTTGGAGACACGGTGGTTGGAGATACGGTGGTTGGAGCACGGTGGTTGGAGACACGGTGGTTGGAGACACGGTGGTTGGAGATACGGTGGTTGGAGACACGGTGGTTGGAGACACGGTGGTTGGAACACGGTGGTTGGAGACACGGTGGTTGGAGATACGGTGGTTGGAGACACGGTGGTTGGAGACACGGTGGTTGGAGACACGGTGGTTGGAGACACGGTGGTTGGCGACACGGTGGTTGGAGACACTGCGGTGCCGCTCACCCCTCTCCATCTCAATCCCACTATTGGGCAATTGCAGGATGCTGCGGGGACCTCCCATCTCGCTCTCTTCCCCAAGGGAGGCGTGATGCGAACACGAATGAGACGATTGCAAGAGAGCAGGCAGAATCGAGATAGAGAGTAGCCCGATAATTATGCGGGTAGGAATAAGCTGATCTAATATAGGATACACTTATCTTATAAACACAATTGCACTGCTGATAACTCATCACAACGATATCATTCAAACCACATAACAACGGAATGGCGGCGGCTTTCATATCTGCTGCCTTTATTGTTCTGTGTTCCCGCCAGATATCTACGGGTTGCTACGAGTACATACTCCCTGGCAATGATCGCTACAGTCGACAGTGACACAGTCGGCTGTTCAGTCATAGGATCACGACCACACGGCCGGCCCAGACTCTGCCTGTGCTGCCCGTGGAATACATTTGTGTGTACTATATCAGTGTTAGGTTGTAGCACGGTATGACAGATGATAATACAGAATGACAGATGACTACAGGGTCAGGTTTTCCCTACTCCTCCGTGCTTCGGAAAAAGCGAAAGTACAATCTGACGAAGCACCAGAAACCTGTCAGTCGGCATGGACTTCGTGAAGAAGTCAGCCAGATTCTCTGCTGATGGCACCTTCACTATCCAGGAGATACAGCCCAGCTCAGCCACCTAGCGGTCCCGCACTGCAATGTGCCAAGAAGCACTGTTATTGAGAGCGCTCTCCGCCTGGATGACGGATGCATGGTTGTCCCCGTGCAGCACCACCCGGAGCTACACTGAGGCAAACTCTCAAAGCAGATTGACCACGTGCTCGATGTCCCGAGCCGTCTCTGAGAGTGCAACCAGCTCGCCGTCCGCGGTGCTCACAGCAACGGTCTTCTGCAGCTTGGATGAGTAAATGACGGTGCTGCCGTTGAGCCTCACCAGCGAGCCCGTCACAGACCGGCGCGTAACTTTGTCCGCTGCATGATCAGCGTCCGAATAGGCCGAGACGACGAGCTCAGCAGTGTGAGACGCCGGTGAGCTGCATTGCCGAGTCAGACAATCGTCACTAGTTCCCTTCAAATACCGGAGCACTCGCAGAAGATGTTGCAAGTGCGTCGCACCGTGACAATGCGAGAACCGCGCCAGATAGCAAACCGCCGTCAAGATGTCCGGCCGCGTGCAGCGCCCCAGCCACATAAGCTCCGTGGCCAAGTTCGCATAAGGAACGTTAGCCGTAGCATCCTGCGGGTCTGCCAGTGTCGGCGAAAGCTTCGGTTCCATAGGTGATAAGGCAGGATTGCAGTCCGTCATGCCGAACTTCTCCAGCATACGGCGAATGAGACCATGCTGACTCATACGGCATTCTCTCACCAGGCCTGCGTCACGGAAGGTCATGCGCATACCCAGAATGTCAGTCAGTACACCTTCGTCCACACTGGGATAGGCGCTGTTGAAGGACGTGAAGAAAGTGTTCTTCCACGCTTCGCTGGACGTCAACACAAGGAAGTGATCAACATGAATATAGATGAAGACGATGAGCTCGTTCGGTAGGAAGATGTAGAAAAGACATGGGTCGACGTTCGAGACAGCGAGCATAGTATCATACTGCAGCAGCCACCGTTTCAACGTGAAATACCACACTCTCGGAGCCTACTTGAGCCCATACACGCTCTTCGCCAGCCTGCCGAAATGTGTCCCGCGCACCATACGGCCGTCCGGTCACCTAACATAAAGAGGAGCTGCGACGTCCATTTCGCTGTACAGAAAGCAGGTCACAACGTCCATAATGAACGCCAGCAGACCCAGGATAAGACACAGCTGAATCAGAACACACAGCGTGTTGAGCTGCGTGCACGGGGAATACACCTCCTCATAGTTCACACCATGTGATTGCTTGTTGCCGAAGACAACCCAGCGAGATTTATGCTTAGTAAGTACATTTGCAGCATCGAACTTCGGCTTGTAGATAGCCTTCATTCCAAGTGCTTTCACACCCGCTGGAAGACTCTTGACTGGCACGATTGCCTGCTTCACGTCGATGAGCGCGCACTCCTCCTTCTTGTCTGACGCCCGCCACTCCTCCGCGTCCGGCGCATTCACGAGCTGTGGCCAGTTCCTCGGACTCGTTACACCATTAGGCAAGCACTGCTGCTGAACGGCTGCCAAGGCCACGTGTTGCACCTGGAACCAAATAGAGGTCACGGCGACGTTCACTGATTTCCCCATGCGCCCACAATGCCGCAGCAGACGCACCTGATAGGGCAGCCTGTGCTCCTCTCGAGCATTGGTGCAAACAAAAGCGCTCTCCCATTCTGCTCCCGACGTCAGCTGCACCTCTGCAAACGCAAATACAGGATAGAAACGATTGACAGTCTGCTCGCTGAGACACGCCCTGAGTAGCTCGAGGTTGGTAACACTCTGCTCGAGAAAAAAACTCACCGGTGCCCAAAACGTCGCACGCGTGTCGCCCGAGCGCGACTGAAGTCTCACAACACCTGTGAACTCGTCAGAGTCGGAGGGCGCGTACGCAGCTATATCAAGAACCAGAGTCGGTGAACCAGTGAACTTCTCGACGTACGGTGCATCCATTTGAACACAGACGAATAACGACCGCAGTGGTACGACCACTGAAGGATCCCAGCTGAGCACCAGCTTCCCTCGATCGTTGACACGCTCATCGAACCGTGCCATCCCATATCGTAGAACCTTCTTCCTCTCCAGGCAGTAGAGAAGATACGAAGTTGATCGATCGTCGTGGTGTCGCTCGATCAGCCAGTTTAGTGGGCAGGCTCGCGTCAATAAATCAAATAACCAAATAACCAAATAACCAAAGATACGAAGAGTGCTCAAATCCACCTTCTGGTTTAACACGTCCATAGTAGACCTCATACCGAGCTCAGCCTTCACCACACGGTTCAGCAGATACACAGCGTGACGAAACGCCAGTGGCCACATACTTGCAGGGAGACCCGCAGTCATAAGCATGGCCCTGGCCTTGGCCTGCAGAAGTCGATTGTACGACTCCACTCGTGCATTGTTCTCTTGGAGATACGGTGCTGTCGTACGCTGAAGGATAACGCGCTGCTTGCAGTACTCGGCCGTCTGAACCGCAATAATAGTCGAGTCGTTGTCAGACTGCAGTACCAGCAAGTCCAGGTCGTACACGATCTCCTCCACATCCAAGTCTCCCCCCAGAATTGCTCTGCCAGTAGTTCGTACTACGTCTCGATAGGCCTGCAGAGCTATGAGATACTGCAGCTTGCGGCCCCAGAAATAATTGCACCCGAGTCCAGAGTAGTCGTCCACGTGTATCGTGTATCCACGGGAACCACCCAGCGATATCTGGAACGGGCCACCGTGGTCCGTGAAAGTGAGCTGCCCAAGTCGTGTAGATGCCTGTCTCTTCTCCGCCGTCTTCCTCACGGACTTGGGTACACGTCCCCGGTCCATCGCCTGTGAAGGCCTCGTCACCTTGGACACCTGGCACGACATACATTGCTCAGAGCACTGCGTCACTTCACTAGCATGCAGTTCCTCAGAGCTCACACCGAGGTCCACACCTTGCATATCCATGACGAGAATGTATCTGTCACAGATGTGTCCAAGTCGTAGGTGAGCAAGCACTTTTGCATCAACACGTCCCACAGTGAACTGGTCAAGGTAGAACACCGTAACTGGCCACGGTGTGCCCTGCGTCCGGACTCGTCCCGGCTCCGACTCCGTCACCTCCTCCACACGATAGCACTGGTCTTTAGATGCCGAGAAAATAACACTGCCCTTCGAGTACGTCTCAAGCTCCTCCAGCTTCTTGGTCAACCCCCACCAGTCAGCATTAGGCCTGTGCGGGAGCACCAGCAGGAACTTGGTGTGCTCTGGGTCCTTCGGAAAGTCCGTGAAGATTTTCACCAGAAGTCTCGCAATAAAGGTATCCACGTAGGGCATGTTCGCATAAAAGGCTCGACCCGCCAGCGTGTGATCGAAGACCGAGTCCTCCACTGAGTAGAACTCCGGTAGGTGCGCATTGTGCTTATCAGCACACATATCCACCGCGAAAGGACCCTTCTCCGCGTTCCAGCGCTGAAAGTCGGTGAACTTCCAGTTGACAACGTCACGGAACACCTTCTTCTGCACCGTAGGACACGCCGTCTCAGCAGCAAAGGACTCCGGTAACATGAAGATTTTTCCGTCCCGCACCAGTCGTACTCACCAGTTCACGATCAAGTGGCTGCCCGTACAGTTTATACTTGTCTTCGAGTCACACCGCCGACAGAAGATTAAAAGGTGAGTCCGGCACGTACTGCGTCTCCACACTGAGCATGTCAACCTTGCCAGTTGCATAGTTCCACAAATTGACGAGCACCACACCGGCACCCTTCGACGCCGTCACTTCCCCGGCCATGACCTTGAAGTTCACGGCCTCCTCAGCACGAACCGTGCCCCCCTCGAAGAAACACAGGTCGTTGATCACGTTCCGTGTGGCCATAGAGTCGTAGTGAAGCACTCGTTGCTGCACAACCTCCACGGTGCTGGCGGCCACAGACGCCTGCTGAGCAAGTTCCCGTTGTAGATCAACTAGGTCACCTTCCGATTGAGCTACTCCGTACACCCACGAGTCTTGCAACACGTCTCCTGTGTACACACCAAGTTGATCACCGCAGTTCTGCACGGCCAGAAAAGCACACGGTACCTCATCATGCTCCTCCGCCTCCCAGATTTCCTCGTCCGTCATTTTGCCAGCCATCGATGACACTGCTGCCGCAACCTTCTCCACTACCTTGTCATTCTTCGACTCCAGGTGACGTTTCTTCCGTTTAGCATACCGATCTCTACACAGTGCTTTCTTCGCAGAATTCATCTTGATGAACTCCTCCATCTTCTAGGAACACATAAGCCAGCACGACTCTGATGAATGCCCACCGGAGCATACGGTGCATACTAGGTGCTTGCTGTCATTCACCTTCTTCTCCGCTTCCCGTCGTCGATCACCGAGCAAACCCTTAGCCACTGCCACTGTGTCGGTATCGTCTGCAGCCACTACACAGTCTCGCGACGGGTTGCGCTCTTGTATCACGTTGACATAGAAAAATTCACAGCGTTGTTGTAACAAGTCGAACGTCGGCTTCGCCTCTCGAACTAGGTCAGCAACCACCGTTGCATACTCATTAGGCAGAGCCAAAACGGCAAACGCCAGCGTCATTACCTCGATTGTTCTCCTATCCAAACGTTCTCCAACATACGGGCAGATAGACAATTGTAGGTCTGCAAAAGCACTGAGCTGCTTAACTGGATCTGACGTTGAGTTCACAGTTAGGCTCGTTAGATGATTCCTTCATTGACGCCGCCAACTGACCAAATAGCTGGGGTTCCGCACATGCACGCGATTTACGATACGCCTCTAAGCCGTCATTTTCACAACGACGTACCAAATCAAAAGCATCACCTTCAGTGACCTGTATCAGCACGGCTGATAGCACAGCACTTGCCGTCGTCGCTGCATGGTAATTACACTTCCTGGAGGCTTGAACTCGTCAGCAAAAGGATTGGTCCCCGGTGTCATACCAACCAGATCCTTCATGTCTGCAACGTCAGAGAGTGATTCCTCATTACACACCAACTCCTTCAGGTCAGAATAGAAGACCACTGCTGATTGTAGTTGTGTACTGAACTTCGTCCAGGCATCGTACCGATTCCGTTCACTTCCTGAATACTTAAGAATAATTCCCAAGGATTTAAAAACACTCTGTACAACCTTCGAGGCGGTTTCAGACGTGATGAGTGTTTCTGACTTCTCCTCCTGCTTCCCTTCTGAGGCTGCTAGTCGACGCGATATCACTTCCATCATTTCCACTTGCCTGGCTAACAGCTCTGACTACTGATTCTTTCTACTTGTTGTACTCAGATTACAACTGATTCTCTCTACAGTTTGTACTCAGATCTGGCTTCTCCTGCTCATTTGTTTTCTACATATCTGCAAACTGAAAACGTCGAGACCGAGTGTGTCTATATATGCCGGTATCCGGGTTCTGATTGCTCATATACTAAGTCACCACGCAGATTCAACACCGTCGTGGGCCCATAACCTAGGAATAAGTTAATCTAATATAGGATACACTTATCTTATAAACACAATTGCACTGCTGATAACTCATCACACTGATATCATTCAAACCATAACAACGGAATGGCAGCAGCTTTCATATCTGCTGCCTTTATTGTTCTGTGTTCCCGCCAGATATCTACCGGTTGCTACGAGTACATACTCTAGTCACTACAGTCGACAGTGACACAGTCGGCTGTTCAGTCATAGGATCCATGACCACGGCCGGCAGACCCTGCCGTGCCCGTGGAATGCATTTGTGTGTACTATATCAGTGTTAGGTTGTAGCACAGTATGACAGATGATAATGCAGAATGACAGATGACTACAGGTCAGGTTTTCCTAGCGGGTTCGCGTGAGAGCTGCCCCGTGTGTGCTAGGCTGAGGCTGAGGCTGAGGCTGAGGCTGAGGCTGAGGCTGAGACAGGACCTCACTAGTGACACGACTAAAAAAACCGACTGGAGGAACGAGAGGGCGAGGGGTAGTGTCCGTGTGCGCTAGAAAAAGATATTGGACTTCCTTGGTGTCACTACTCAATCTGAGTTGGAAGAATCAGAAATGGTCAGAGCAATCCGCATCCAAGGAAGCTGCCGCCATACCCTGCCCGGAGAATCAATCTAGCGCACGGCACTGTTGATGGTTGGCCGGCGTTCACTAACCACCACTGCTGGAAGCACTTGGCCGGACACCCTAAATTCCCGCGGTGGGGTTCCAGCTCGCCCGGACTCCCTCACATATCCAAGAGTCCGGGTGGTGCTCCTGCTAGGTCTGCAGGTGACACCTGAGGGAAGGGCACCCCCGATGCCACCGAATGTCGCCGTGCCCCCACAATGCGGCATTGCCACGTCAGCCGGGTGGCACCATCCACCACACCCCACTATATATCTGTGTGCGCCCCGAAGCCAAGCCATCGTCGAGCCACCATCCCATGCCCTCATTCATCCCGCCCAACCCAGAACACCTCCACCCGCGTCCCTCCTAGAAGTAGCATTCCCGCACCCACAACCCTTGGGTCCACGACAACAGGCCTACGTAGTTGAGCCCTCAACAACAGTATTGGCCCTCAATTTGCCCGATAAAAATCATTATTATCCATTTTCGTGTAACAAGCGGACCGGTGCCCTTCACCACCGACCACTCTCCCCCAGACATGACCATTACAACGGCATATAATGAGGGCCACATCAGCAACTCGACACCCACTGCCTCTGACATGCGACTGGCCATGCCCTCGGGAGTCCCGCCTCTCGCCTCAAGGAGAAGCCTGACCGCCAAGCTTCCTTGCCGTTAGAACAAGCATGACCGCCAACCCACACCTGGTCAACATAACATGTCTGACCACCGAGCCATGCCTGGCCGTTATAACACCGCCACCGCCAACCGCCACACCCTGCCTGGTCTTCGTAACAAGCCTGACCGCCAAGCCGCGTCTGGCCGCCAAAACATGCCTGACCGTCAAGCCATGCCTGGCCGTCAAGCCATGCCTGGCCGTCAGAACAAGCATCACCGTCAAGCCACGCCTTGCCGTCAGAACAAGCCTAACCGCCAAGGCGTGCCTGGCCGTCGGGACAAGCTGACCGCCAAGCCATGCCTGGCCGTCTGATTAAGCCTGACCACAAAACCATGCCTGGCCATCAGAACATGCCTAACGGCCAAGCCATGCCTGGCCGGCATAACATGCCTGACCGCCAAGCCACGCTTGGCCGTTATAACAAGCTTGACCGTCAAGCCATGCCTGGCCGTTAGAACAAGCATGCCCGCCAAGCCATGCCTGGCCGCCACATCCTACCTGACCGTCGTAACAAGCCTGACCGCCACACCCTGCCACGTCGCCAAAACATGCCTGACCGTGAAGCCATGCTTGGCCGTCAGAACAAGCCTGACCACCAAGCCATGCCCGGCCGCCACACCCTGCCTGACCGTCAAGCCATGCCTGGCCGTCGTAACAAGCCAAACCACTAAGCCATGCCTGGCCGTCAACAGCCAAACCACTAAGCCATGCCTGGCCGCCACACCCTGCCTGGCCGTCGTAACAAGCCTGACCGCCAAGCCACGCCTAGAAGCCAAAACATGCCTGGTCTGCCATGCCTGGCCGTCGTAACAAGCCTGACCGCCAAGCCATGCCTAGTCATAACAAGCTTGACCGCCAAGCCGCGTCTGGCCGCCTGAACAAGCCTGATCGTCAAGCCATGCCTGGCCGTCGGAACAAACCAGACCGCCAAACCATGCCTGGCCGCCACACCCTGCGTTGCCATTGTGACAAGACTGGCCGTCACGCCACGCCTGGTCACCAAGCCGCGCCTGACCGCCAAGCCACGCCTGGCCGCCCCACAATGCCTGACCGCCAAGCCATGCCTAGTCATCATAACAAGCTTGACCTTAGGACATTCTAGGGGAGACGGGGGAGGACTCCATACAAATGAAGGCAAAGGTGGGGAGCCAGGTTTCGGAGGCGGTGCCGATAAGTCGAGGAATATTGCAGGGGGACAGTATGCGCCCCCTCCTCTTCATACTCTACCTCAAGCCACTTCTCTAGTGGCTTGAAGTAGCGGACCACAATTACATGCATACGTACGTGACAGACAAGGACCTCCGAGGGGAGCTGAGCACCTCCTCAGGGGCCTTTGTAGATGGCGTGATAATTCTGACCAGACTCATGGCGGGAATGGAGACGCAAATGAAAAAACTGGCGGCATTCGGCGAATGGAGCGGGCTACGCATAAACTCGGACAAGTAGAAAATAACCGGAGTGGAGCATGGCAAAAGGAACATACGGGGATGTAAGGATGCGCCACCTGGGGTCAGGCGCTAGCCATTCAGGGCAGGGGTCTCGAGAGGGACCTACTGCGTGCAGACCACAGCCTGAGGTGCCTCGGCGCGACTCCTACCGCGGTCAAGCAGAGAACAGCCGCTCGACCCGACATCGGGGAGAGACATGCACCAAGCCCCCGCCATGTCCCAAACTCAGGCAACCAATGCGCCCCACCCTTGCCGTGCGCCGCACTCACGCCGTGCGCCACACCCCCGCCGCTCCCCACGCAAAAGCCATGCATTGCTCCCCAGCCGTGCCCCACACACAGACAACGCAGCACACCCCTGCCGTGCCCCACGCTCAGGCCATGCACCGCACCCATGCCGCGCCCCACGCATGCCGTGTCCCACACACGCGCCGTGCGCCACATCTATGCCACTCCCCACACAAAGCCGCGCACTACATCCCCGCCGAGCCCAGGCATGCCCAGGCTCGGCAGCGCTCCCCTGCCGGGCCCCACACTTGGGCCATGCACCGCACCCACGCCGAGCCC
>LGRX02007488.1:0-24852 GCA_001247695.2 Cymbomonas tetramitiformis
TGGCTTCTGTGCAGCCTCCCCTCCTGCTGCCGCATGCGCCTCCCCTGCTGCCTGCACAGGTGCTGGCTCCTGTGCAGCCTCCCCTCCTGCTGCCGCGAGCGCCTCCCCTGCTGCCTGCTGTGCTGGCTTCTGTGCAGCCTCCCCTCCTGCTGCCGCATGCGCCTCCCCTGCTGCCTGCACAGGTGCTGGCACCTGTGCAGCCTCCCCTCCTGCTGCCGCATGCGCCTCCCCTGCTGCCTGCTGTGCTGCCTCCTGTGCTTCCTCCTCTGACGCCTCCCCTTCTCCTATCGTCATGAAAAGCATAGGCATGGGAACCGCTCCTGCCTCCGCTGCCTCCCCTCCTGCTGCCACGATCGCCTCCCCTGCCGCCTGCTGTGCAGCATCCCCTCCCGCGATCGCCTCCCCTGCTGCCTCCTGTGCTGGCAAGGCCAATGAGCCGGAGGGCTGCTTGTCAAAAAACGCAGGTTCAGTTTTGTACAGCCCGTGAAACGGGCCTTTACAGTTGGACCGATGGCAAGAAGCCATATCGTCCATCTCCACCCCGAGGCCAACCGCGCAACGGCCGTGAAACCCGCGTTTACAAATTCTGCATGCGTGGCCCACAGGAGCGCCCTGCGCTGCACCCTTCCCGCAAAACAGGCAGTGCTCGCGGGTAATGTCCCCGCAGCGCTTGCATTCCCCTTTGTACTGCGGAGATTCCGTGCCGCAACCCCTGTGAAAAAAGCCCTGGCATAGAGTGCACTTCGTCGCCTGCACTTCGACCAGTGGTGCCTTTCCAATGTGCGGGCAATCCGGCACCACGCATCCTAGGCGAGGGGGGAACAGAGATTGCCTGCTCCGCCTGGGTTGCGCTTCCGCGCCGGAGGCTATTGAAAACGCTTTACTTCCACGACTGGCCATTTTTTCTCGATAAGTATTGAGAGTATAAGTATATAGAAGATTTTAGTAACTAGGTGTTACTAAACAAACTGAGAAACTTGTGAGCACTTTCGCCAAACCGTACTGTAACTAACTTGCAAAGCTTTGAAAATGCGCATGCGCTTCACCGGCCGCGAGATCAGGCCAGTCACAGGGAGACTTTGATCTCGCGGCCGGTGACATCTTCTTGCGCAATTATACCATAATCTGATGTGTACAAAGAAAAATTTCACCGGCCGCGAGATCGGTCCAGTCACATCGGAGCTTAGATCTCGCGGCCGGTGACATCTTCTGCGAAATTATACACAATCTGATGTGTAAGAAGAAAAATTTCACCGGCCGCGAGATCGATCCAGTCACAGGGAGACTTTGATCTCGCGGCCGGTGACATCTTCTTGCGCAATTATACCATAATCTGATGTGTACAAAGAAAAGTTTCACCGGCCGCGAGATCAGTCCAGTCACATCGGAGCTTAGATCTCGCGGCCGGTGATGCGTGTATGCGTGAACTAGACCTGAACGGGCATAACACCGGACGCGAAAGTGCAAACTCGAAAGACTTAAACTCTCAAGTATCATGAAGTGCGACTATTGCAATAGGAGAGCAAGAGTGCACGTATGGTTTGGACCTGATTGCTATTTTTACGATATTACCGACTACCAGTACGCGCTCGCTTGTCTACCTTGCGCTTGGGATGTCTTGATGGAAGCAGAGGGCCTGGACGATTATAGGGGGGTGAATTGGGAACTGCTTTTTTAAAAACAAAGTCAGAGAGAGTACAGCAGCGGACCGCCCTACTACTGCAGTATGGAACTGATTTAGACTTTAAGGGGGGAACTAATTGCATAGGTTCCCACCTGTGGCTTTGGCCACACCCAACAGCTAGCGGGGACAATGTCTTCTCTTCGAGTGTTAGTTGACTTACTGCCGTTGTTGCAAAGCCTTGGCAAAGAGGCGCATGATTTCCCTGAGGTGTACCCGGTGGATGCAGCAGATGTAGAGCGTGGCATGGAACTTGCTTCACGCATCACAGCCTTCGCTAAGTACTGGTTGGATGTGGCGCCCCCTGTGGCGCCCGCTGTGGCGCACCCTGTGGCGCCCGCTGTGGCGCACGCTGTGGCGCCCGCTGTGGCATCCCCTAGACCGCCCGCTGTGGAATCGCGTATAGCGTCGCCTGCAGTTGGGACGACGCCAGTATCCACTGTTGCGAAACGGCGCGCTGCAGCAAGGCGACGTCAGGCGGACTCTCGCGCGAGGAAGCGTTTGCGAGTGGATATCCCTGATCGGGTCCCTGAAGAGGGGGGATCGGGCGCTACCGCTGCTATCGGTATCCCGCGGGGAAGCAAAAGTCACTGGAACAAGAAGCTGCAGGGGGTATTTCAGAACGCGCGTGACGATTTGATACCAGGAGCGCTCGCGAACTATGTGCAAACGTTGGACAGCGGCATTCAAACAGCGGTGCGTGGTGGCATGCGTGCACCAGAGGATCGCGTGGGTATGGGCATAGTGAGCAGCTTACGTGCGGCCTTCGCCTCCCTCGCAAGCAGCCGCTGCAAACTAGACCGCGACATTCAACTGGCAGGAGCAGCGATGGCGTTTGGGGGAGGGGCGTCAGAAACAGTGCAAGAGGTCGCCGGAGTTTTAGGCATAAAAGTCGGTGTGGTAACCACAGGGCAGTTAGGGCACCGGAACTTGCAAGCTGGTATCGGCCTTGAGCTGGCAGCAAGGCGAGGAAGCGGGCTGCTGAAGGGCTTGGTGACTGAAGTGAAGAAGAAGGCAAAGGACGCCCTGAACGCCGAAGTGTTGCAGAAAATAAGGGACTTCTGGCTCAGCCCAGGGATAACGCGGGTGTCCACCTGCAAAAGGGATGTCATACAGGTTCGACGTGAAGACGGGAGAGTTGAAAAGGCCTCAAAGCAGTGGCTGGAAATGACGCAGCTGGAGGTGTTCAGAAGGTTCAAGAAGAAGGAACCTGATGTGAAGGTGGGCTTGAGGACTTTCGAGCAGAAGAAGCCGAAGGAAGTGCGCAGGCTTACCCGGAGGGACACGATATCCTGCTGCTGCAGATATCACGAGGACTTCCGGTTGGCATTGACAGCATACAACCGTGCGCACGAGGTATTGCACTCTAAGTGCGAGTGCGAGGATAGGACGTGTTGCCCTCTGCTAGGGGGGCAGAGGGCAGTTCTATCCAATCGAAAGCCGACAGAGGCGTTCCCGGACAAGGTCTGCGGGCGGTGCGAGGTTGGCTCGTCGACGTCAAAGTTTGTAGCGTCGTTGTTGTGCCCGAAGCCAACGGGGGCAGACGGAGAGCCTGCGGAGTTTCACGCTATGCCTTGCTTGGATGGGTCGTGCGAGGATTGCGGGGGGTTGCGAAACCTGAAGCTGTGCGAGGCGGAGATAGGAAAGGCCGGTCAGCAGGTTGAGTGGAGTACCTACGAGAGCGCGGTGGTGGGAACCGACGACGACGGGAAGAACAAACACCGAGTACAGTTTGTGCAGAAGAAGACTCCGGTAGGGGAGCTCGTGTCCAAGTTACAAGGGTGTATGCTGGGGCATGTACCGGGGGAGTCCAAGAAGTGTTCGTGCGCGGGCAAGTTCGTGCGGAAGGATGCAGATGGGGACTGGGCGGTGAAAGAACTAGCCGGGGTGAGTGGGCAAACCTGTCCATTTTTAAAGCCATATCCATACCATTGCTTTATGGCCCAACACACGATGAACATGTTCAACAAGTGCAAGGAGAATTTGCCCTTGGGCCATTGCCTCCTTCTTTTCGACTTCAGCGAGAACCATGCATTGAACATTCCACGGGCAATCCAATCCTTGCATTGGATTGTGAAGCAGGCCTCGCTACTATGCTGCGTGCTATGGCGGCATGCGGTAAAGGAGGTGGACGGGGTGGAGTCCACGGAGGAGAATCCCATCATTGTGAAGGATTACCTGTACTTTATGGGCAACGACATGCCCCATAGCCACCGTGCCATCCAGCACATGCGTAAACTCATCGTCAAGGAGTACTTTCAGAAAAGAGGTTTGCCCCTCCCAAAATTCATTCACGAGTGGGCGGATGGGAGTGCGGCGCAGAACAAATGCGGCACGGCCTTTGCGGATGTGGTGGAGAGCGGGCGCCCGATGGATGGGTACGAGGGCTTGGCATACCGTGCCAACGAAACTTTTTTGAGACATCCCACGCACGAGGCGAGCAAGATGCAATGGGAGTTGCGGTGAAGCATGAGGCTAGTTTGGCGGTAATGGCAACAACGGATAAGTGGTATGGAAAGATATTGAATGCAAGGGATTTGTATGAATTCTGCCTGGAGAGATTGCGGTTTGCGAAGGACCAAGGATCCAACCGGCGCTCGGCATTTGGGCAGCGGTTCTTCTTTTTGGTGGAGGATGGCGATGTCGACGAGTCGGGCCAGGGCTTCAAGACGGTGGATGGCACTTTGGCGTTGCACTCGGTGCGGGCGGGAGTTGGCCTAATGGTTGGGTTGAAGCGTGATCGTCCATGTTATTGCGATTATTGCTACGCACAATGTGAGCACCCGCAACCGGATAGTGAAGGGTGCCATTATAAGAGTCATGTGGATGAATGGGTGCCTTTCACGATGGTGGCGGAGGCGGTAGGGGAAGAGCGGCGAACGAGGATGCGTGCAGCGGAGCAGGCGCACGACGTGGCGCAAGTGGAGGTTTCACGAGGAAGCATCTTTGCACGCTCATCGGGGGGAGATGAGAACCACCAATATTATTTGGTGAAGGCGCTAGGTGGAGTGCATCAAGTGCTAGACGCGGACGGCATCAAAGACGACTACTACACACAGGGTGTGGGGGGGAGTGCAGGGGCAGGAGTGCATGCTACCCCTGGCGAGTTCGTTGTTGAAGGCAGATTTTTGGAATGGAGGGATGAAAGCACATGCACGGAGTACTTTGTAGACAATAGCAGAAAATGTTTGACGTACTCACATCATATAGTGTGTGTGGAAGTGGCTCTGAGGAAGCGCAAAGTAGGCAGGCAGGACTACTTGATAGTACCGGAGGCGGAGCATCAACGTATCCTAGCTGCACTTGTGTAACTTAATCTTTGATGGGTTATAATGGTCCAATATGCTTGCAATCATAATGCGAAACCCCATAGGAATGCAACGGACATGGGTTGCTTGCAAATTCGATGTTATCGTTGACCTACATGTAGCACAAACCCTGAAACCCTGAAAATGGCCTGCTCAGGCCCCAGAAACGGCCATTTTGGCCCCCGGCGAGCACCCAAATTAAAATTTCTCATCATTTCTTCCACTAAGTAGTTCGTGATGGTCCTTGAAAGGTCCCACGAACTTCAAACGCGCGATTCGGATACCTAACTGAAATCCTATAGCCCCGCGCACGCAAAATGGCCCGCTCAGGCCCCAGAAACGGCCATTTTGGCCCCCGGCGAGCACCCAAATTAAAATTTCTCATCATTTCTTCCACTAAGTAGTTCGTGATGGTCCTTGAAAGGTCCCACGAACTTCAAACGCGCGATTCGGATACCTAACTGAAATCCTATAGCCCCGCGCACGCAAAATGGCCTGCTCAGGCCCCAGAAACGGCCATTTTGGCCCCCGGCGAGCACCCAAATTAAAATTTCTCATCATTTCTTCCACTAAGTAGTTCGTGATGGTCCTTGAAAGGTCCCACGAACTTCAAACGCGCGATTCGGATACCTAACTGAAATCCTCTAGCCCCGCGCACGCAAAATGGCCTGCTCAGGCCCCAGAAACGGCCATTTTGGCCCCCGGCGAGCACCCAAATTAAAATTTCTCATCATTTCTTCCACTAAGTAGTTCGTGATGGTCCTTGAAAGGTCCCACGAACTTCAAACGCGCGATTCGGATACCTAACTGAAATCCTATAGCCCCGCGCACGCAAAATGGCCTGCTCAGGCCCCAGAAACGGCCATTTTGGCCCCCGGCGAGCACCCCAAACAAAAATTTCTCATCATTTCTTCCACTAAGTGACCCGTGATGGTCCTTGGAAGGTCCCACGAAGTTCAAACACGCGATTCGGACACCGACGGGAAATCCTCTAGCACCCGCGCACTCAAAATGGCCTTTTCAGGCCAAAAACCATCGATTTTGGCCGCCGGCGAGCCGGAAAATATTTTTTTGAAAAATTTTTTTCACTCCGAGTCTTACAATTGACCTTAAAAGGTCACACAACTCCAAAAAGTTGCAAATGTTGCATTATGCATGTGACCACTTTGTGACACTCGAACTTTTTGCGACGGCTCCTGCGCTAAGATCGTGTATGCATGGACACAACATGACTCGTGCCAATGACGTGGACATATATTTTTTGCCACGACATCACATCTGAAATCAATAAATCACTCAGAGTAAAGGTGTTGACATCAGTATAGCACCATTATACATATAGTCATGAGGATTTTAAAGAAGACATAGTCTCTCCGATATTGACAAACATGGTACATATATATATATATATCCATGCTCTCTGATCATATATCCCACATATAGATATCCCACAGCATACGATGATGGTAATAGCAAGCCACTTCGCCGCTGGAGGGTAGTGTTGTATATACACAGCACATGCTTGGGTACTATATGACCCACGCTAATGACGTGGATTCGGGCTGCATCCCAATAACTGCAATGCACCTTCGGTGCAAGGGGCTGCAACCCGAGAACTGCTATCCAGCTTCATAGAAAGCTTCCACGTCATCACAAAGAGGTCGGACCTCTGTTGTATTTGAACGGCGTTTGACAACCGCCTAGCAATACACTTCCTTGAGGGGGAAGATGATAAGCTAGAAATACAACTAAAAACCAAATAAATAATAAATAATAAAGACAAATAATAAAACAAGTAAGTTGCATCATTGTTTTTGTTGTGGTAAGCCTGACTATATACAGTCAAACCATGCAAAACTCCATGAAAGTTGACACATACATCAGCCATGACATCCATATGAGCTTGATTTTGAAGACCTAGACATTGTATACATCTGGTCTAGCATGTATCCAGACTATAATTGCATACTGACACGGTGCAAGCACTATAGCCTCTGCCACCGATGATCATTGGAAAGGGCAACCATTCTTGATACTTCATACATATCATCTGATTGGATCATTAAAGGTGTCAAGATTACTCAATGCAATATGCAGGCCACGGCCTGAGTACAACACCTAGAAAGGTCAAAGCCACTGAGCTGACCAATGCAGCATAAATGCTAGCTGCCTTAAAGGCTATACAATAAGCCTATTGCCCTTATGTCTTGATATGTATCCGTGTATTGGCATCTCTTTGAGGTAATTATGCCTACTGAATGAGCCATACCAACCATCTTGTCTTCATTGATCATTACATATCTGATCATATCGCCATTGAGCAATGCCTATTCTGTGAGATTATATATCACGAGGCATTTCATTAGTGCACAATAAACAATTGAAGTGCAACAAAGATCATCAACTCTACATCATACCAAAAGGTTGAGTTGTTGTCAATTGAATTTTTTAGACACCATTTCTCAGAGGTCTATTCATCATAAAAGACAGAGTCTGTGCAATCATGGCTATTCAGCCTCCGACATAGCTGCATAGCTATTTAGCTTATGACCCAACCGTTGTTAAGCAGCCTCCACGCTATATGGCTGAAAAATGGCAAGCAATCTCTTCGGTCATTCTTGGGCATAGAGCAATCAAGCACAGCCAATCCAGGATATTTATCCCAAAATTCTCTTCGAATTATTCATATCTTCTATGTGTCATATGAAACAACCAATATACCACCCTATGATGAAAGTCATCTCCTTCAGTGGTGATTTTGCATAGTGACTTTCTTGCTGTTTATTTTCTTCTCATGCTGCAGGTCTGCTGCATCCCTGTGTGATTCGTCCTCGATGAAAGAACAAGACATGTTGAAGCCAGTTTTGCTTTTGGATGAAGAAAGCTCAGAAGATGAAGTTACCAGCAAGTTTCGTAGCTGGTACAACGTTCCGGATGTAGCAGTAGCAAAGAGGCGCTTGCAGAATAAGAAAAACGCTGAGCGTGAAGCCAAAAGACGTAAGAAACAATGTCCTCAGTGGATGTTGGATAGTCAATGGTAGCTCTAGCTAGAAAAGTACATTAGATTCATATTCTGAACATTTAAATGGGCTTGAATGCACTCAAATTTGTACTGAGTTGCAATTGTCCAAAGTTTTCACTCTGACATCATTACTTATTTGTGGAATAGCATACAATGGTATAAACCATCCACATATAGATTGACACCATATTTGTAATTTCATATCATTTTGGCACATAAGACAAGCATGCTTCATTAAGGAATGAAAACTCTTTCAAAGTTCATTCTGGAATATTTAGAAATTTGTTGCCTCATCCATTAGGCCACGAAGTCTTGGAAAACCCGCAATCTGTATACGGTTTCCAAGCGCAGTTCATCCTCATTCTGAAAAGTGACAGAAATTTTATAGTCATAAAACAAGTCACAATTCTATCGGATTGAAATGACACATTCATCATTCATACTTCTTTATCATAATAAGTCTCTGAATAGTGTTTGCCCAAAAATAACATGGGCACCATTGAGATAAGTGATCATGTGCTGAAGAATATACACATATCACTAGGCAATGCCATGTTCTATTCATAATAAAATGACATGTCAGCCATCCATCAACTACGAAAATACAACTCGTAGTAAGTTGTTGTCATTACGGACACTTCTTGATTGACTCTCCATTAGCTTCGATACCAAAGTTAACTTCGGTAACTCTCCATCACTGATTTCTTTGTTCATCATGACAATCATTTTCCAGAACATTGTCTAAGTTGGGCACACTATAGTGACCCTGAATTGACAAATGTATGTAAGCTGCAATCCAACAACTGCATTTGACATCATCTGGCATTAGCCACATTCAAAAACGTCAGGCATATTGCCAATATGACGTAGAGAGAATCAATGTTCAGATTGACATTGTTACCTCTAAAGCATTCGATGAGTAATCTCAGTCTGATTCGCATAACATAATGATTGAATAACATCCTCCATCACCATCTGATTGGTTTGATACATCTCTTTTTGCGAGGGGGAGGAAGAGTATAGATTCATTCATTTTCATACAGCTGCCACACCTTACATCATTGTGATTTTGCTTGGATGTGATTTTGCTTGGAAAATTAAAGATCTTATCAAAAGTTCCAGCATCTGTGTATAGCAGCCATAAAATTGATGACACGGTACATCATGCCGATTGAAACATCAAATGAAGTCTTATTTGACTTATTGACACATAAAGTTCATTATGAAGAAATCATAAATGCACATTTCTCCGGCTCTATCATATTGTAGGGGCACTGACATAGGAGAACGATGGTTTTTCAAATATGAATAAGCTATATTGTAAGCTTACGACCATCACTTTGACGTCAACAGCCTGGGATGCTGATTGTCGAAATTCAAGAGTTGAAGGATTCATTGAATCAACCTTGATACATGTGTTTTGATTCATAAATTGTTGATCCATGATTTCTCCCCAAATCTTGAGAAGCTGGCACACAAGTTGTTGCCAATGTCTTGAGGAAAGCATCTGAGCAAAGGATTGCCAGTTGTGCCATCAGGCATCGAATTCCATAAACAGCAAAGCCGAGTGAGTAAATCCGCCACTCTAGCTAAATTGCCCGTCATTCCTTCCAGGTTCATGACAAGAGACAATTCATCAAAGTCATACACCAATGCATAAGTCACATGCATGGTTGCACAGTTTGTATCCGAATGCCATTCCATCAAGGTTAAGCATCTTGACAGTAACACTGGCCAACCAAAAGCCTTCCTGTCTTTGGATATCTTGAGCACTCTCATTTCCAGCTCTTTGGACTAGGAAGCATCATGACTGTGCCTCGCCAGAACGCTAATCCTCAAAGCCGCACACTTGAGGCGAGCCTTATGAGACAGTGACCTTTGGCTTGTGGGGCGTCAACCCCTTATCAAATCCTGAACACTTGTTAACACCTGGAAAAATTTATCATGATGCAACTTAAGTGGGATTATAAGTTCCACATAATCATATTGTCTACGTATGCTGAAGGCATAACTGCCGCATATGATCACAATAGGTCGCAGCTTCTATAACATTGTGGCTTCTGAGTCAAAAGCTGATAGCCAATGACTTTTGCCAATAATTGCCGACCTAATAATAATCAAGCCGTGGAAATATGTACCCAAGAGGTTTTCATCCATCGGTCGTATAAATATATCAGGGCTGCATCCCAAGAACTGCAGGGCTGCATCCCAAGAACTGCGATGCGCCTTCGGTGCAATGGGCTGCAACCCAAGAACTGCAGGGATATATCCCTAACATTTTTTACCCTGCATCAAATTGATATGACAGGAGCAGGAATTGATCCTTCCTTGCTAAGGTGTAGTGAGCCTTGTGTAAATCATACCCTTACACAGATACGCATATGCGGGTACCAATATCTGTGGATAAATAAAAAACTGCTAAATGCTACCTTTGCCAAAACCGTGGTTTGTCATCGGATTCTTGGCCAGTCATCCGAAGCTACCGGAGATAATGACTGAGGTAGAAGGAGTTGTGATCCTAAGTTGTGCTTGACAAACATGACTAAATAAATTTCACATTAGTACGTGGCGAATTCATTCTCACTCATCGCGATAGATGTTCGTCAAAGCGTGCGTACTGGACAAAAATATTGAGGAGTTGAGCAGACCGGTTAAGGATTATAAGTCCAATTCCGTTAAGCAGGGCCGCTCCGTTTGCATTAAAACAAGCCCCTTTGTTCGTTTATTATCGAAATCGGGCTCCCCATCACCGCCTAGGATCCTCCAAAGTAGTTTAAGGAGGGGAGGAAGAGTTGGGTGCACTATATCAGGCCGAGAATCGTTCGAATATAATTCGTTATAATCGTGGGATCATCGATCGCGCAAAGGCGACGACGGCTAGCGCAAATAATCCGTAACGTAGACTTCGGATGCTTTGAATCGTCTAGCACATACATGATAACGTGTGGATCAATCAGTAATCCAGCGTAGGATTGTATCGCGAAAACGCTCTTCATTGAACCTTGGAACGTCACTCAACGATACGATTTCCGGAAAGGTGGGCTGCATCCTAAGGACTGTATGGCTAAATGCCTAAGGTGAGGGACTAAAGTGGACTCAGTTCCCCCCAATAACCTAAAAACACCATGAGGGACGCCTCAAATCGGTGTAAGAAGACTGGTACCAGCAAGAAGCGACAACAACAAAGACATCAAAGACATATACAAAGGTATGCCCGTTGTGAGGTCACAACTCTCTTAAGAGGGGAGATCTGTCAGGGTTATGACCGATGCCATATGTGTCATACATGTCATACGTGTCATACCTGTCATACCATGTCATACCATGTCATACCATGTCATGTCATGTCATGTCATATATTATTATGACAGTCGGTCGTGTCATATATTATTATGACAGTCGACAGTATGGTCGATCATGACTGTACAGGTCGAGTCGCGTCATACATTTATGACAGTCGTCAGTACGGTCGACGATGACTGTACATGTCGCCAGATGATTATGTCATATCATCAGGCATCCCTGTCATCGAGAGTTCATATGTCGAACTCGAAGATGGCAAAGCAAAGATACATCTTGGAAACAAACCAAGAATCATCTTTAGCTTTCAGCATGCGCGGAACTCGCATGTGCAGCATGAACGAACTAGTCGTTATTACCATGCTGGTCGTTCAACCTACGTCTCGGGTTCACAACCCAATGGCGGTACCATCTAAGATGATGGGTGACGTAGGTATAAAAGTGAGGAAGCGTTGTGCTTCAGCAGACCTTCTACGGAGACTGCAACTCGCAACCCGCTCATAAGCTGTGCGCGTGTTACTGTTCAATAACACTGCACTATCTTATTATATCATATATTTCTTAAGGTTCGCGTCAGCGTCCTTATCAAAAAGCTGTAAAATGGGTAAAAATGCTCCACGTTTAATTTCAAAATGAAAAATGTGTGCCCATTTTACTTAAAATTATGATTTTATACCTATTAAGGTATCAGGAAATCATAATGACACATGTCATATCTGTGTGACACCCTAGATATTAGGTGTTGAATATATAGGGGTAACGCTATTGCTGTAACGATAAATCGCTCAAAATGCTGTACGTAAAACACATTTTGAAAAATTCGGATTGATTTTTTTTGCTGAAATGAATGTTTATATATCAAATAACAATCCCTGATTTATGCAGCATGTGTAACGCCCTGTAACAACCCTAAAATTAAATGTGTGTAACAGGGGTGTAACGTACCTCCTGAAAACCACCTTACATTTATGTAGGTATTAAATGCAGTTTTGCTTAAAAATCTTTGCAAAAACATCATACTGCTTATTTTTTACCTGTATTAGGGTTACTGATATCAAGTAACACCCTAAACACCATATTGAGTAACAGGGCCACTGTAACCACATATGCCCTAAAATGCCAGTTTTATTTCGAAAAACTTCGTTTTTTGGCATTATTATATCATGCTAAATCATCACAGACATGATAATACTGTGGGCAACAACCCTAGAACTGTAGGGCAACAACCCAAAAACTGCAGGGCTACAACCCAAGGACTGTAGGGCTGCAACCCTAAAACTGTAACAGCTGGTTCCTATAGGAATGCATGCTGGATGAGGTATTGGCAATTGACAACTGCCACTGTATCACACACTTCCTTGAGGGGGGAAGAAGGTGGATATATGTATATGTATAACCTCATCATAATATACAGATATACCATATATAACATAGGTATATATATATCAACACACACTCAGTTAGCTGAAGAGATTTTGGTGTTGTGTTTTGTTTTTCTTAGATGGCAGAAGCAGAAGATCCAGATATTCCACCCATCAATGCAGATCCGTCTACATGGTTCTTTGACATCTTAGGCTCATATGATGCATACAGTCGTTTCAAGATCCCAAAATGGCACGCTGGTTATGATAATACCCAGACCAGATTCGACAAGATAGGGTTCTTCGACAATATCAGCCGCATGAAGCCTGATATGAGCAGATATCGGGATCCTGAAAACGAGCCTCAGGAACCAGATGATGAATATACTGCAGACAATCCTCCAATGATCTTCACAGATCCAGATGCAGATCCAGCACCAGCATCAGCACCACCCAGTTTGGTTCCCAAGGTGAAAATGACACCACCAAAGGAATACAAATCAGGATTGGACGCAGAGGTTTGGTTGGAAACCGTGGATAGATACTTCCAATTCACGTATCCAGGAGTTCCAGACAAAGACCTGATCACAGTTTTCCTGACCCTCATACAGAATAATGACCGACACTATTTCCAGGTCGTGGCAAATCAACCAGATGCCACATATGCAGGGATCAGAGGGATTTTCCTCAGACAGTTTGGTAACCCCCATAAAATATCAGTGGCTAAAAAACATCTAATGTCACTGATGCAAGGAAACCAGACTTTCTCAGATTATCTACGCACATTCACTTCACTGGCTGCATTGGCAGCAGTTGAACTGGAAGATGTGTTGATAAAGGACAGATTTGTTAACAGCATAGATCCAGATCTTCGCAAACAGTTCCATTTACGATTCCTGATAGAGACAGAAAGGAATAATATGTCGTGGTCACTAACCACACAGATACTGCTCGACTTGAACTATGTCATTCATTCGAAGCAGTCAGAGACTCTTCATTATCGAGGGCAGAAGGAACAGTCATCTGGAGGTCCAGCCAAAAAGGATAAGGACAGAGGACGTGGCCATAAGCCATATGACAGATCCAACAAAAATCGGAATTGGAATCAGAATGGCAGCCAGAAGTCCAATCAGAATCAGAACAAAGGAAAAGGTGGTAAAGGCAAGGGCAAAGGAAAAGGAAAAGGACAATCACAGAAAGATAAGACTTGCCATCGTTGTGGTCGTCCTGGCCACATCGAGAAGGATTGTTGGGCCACCAGTACCAATGATGGAAAGGAGATCAAGGGTAAGCCACCAGCTCAGAGTCCTTTTCAGAATCAGAGACAGCCACAGAAGAATCAGGGTGCTAAAGATGGGTCTGGCAAACTCATCAATACGATCAACACCTTGGTCAAGGAACTGAAAAATCAGCATAGCATCAATGCAGCAGTTGCAACTTCAGATCCAGTTCCATCAGCTCCAGCTCCTCAGGGAAACTCTCAGGGTACTGCGCAGGTACCGGTGATGAGAGCACCCCGAGGGTAGATCATCCTGAAGATGCCACTGAAGCAAGTGGCCGGATTGAGAGTATCTCAGAAGAAGTCCTATCCAGTCTGACATTGCAGTTTCAGCAGATGGACAATCCCACAGAACACATCGCACAGATGCAGTCTCAAACAGCACAGCTGAAATCACAGAAGAAGCTGTTGTTGTATAAAGGGAAAGTTTATGGACAGAGTACTCACATTTTGGTAGATCCAGGAGCCACATCATCTTTCATCGACAGACAGTTCGCTGCTCAACTTGGTATAGCTCCCACAGATTCTTCATCATTTTCAGTGGGATTGGCTGGAGGAAGCCAACTACCTTGCACATCCTATCTTCCCAAGGCTACATTTTCTTTGGGCAAGTATAAGGATACAGAAGATTTCTACATCATTGACATGAAACCATTCACTGTCATTCTGGGTCAAGATTGGTTGGAGAGGAGGAATCCACACATTGACTTTCAGACCAAAAATCTGACGATCACTAGGAAGCATTCATCAGGCTCCAGTATTCGCACAGTATTGTCCAGAGTTGAGCAGACTCCAGACTCAGATGGCCTTCCTGAAATGGAATTGGTCAGCGCCACCACCATGAGAAAACATCTCCGTCGCATTCGATCCAGTGGTTCGGCTGAAGAAGCCGTAGCATACTTCTTTTTCCTCTCCGAAGTCGATGGTGAATTGGTCTTTGCAGCAGCAGACTCAGACACCACAATGGAAGACCCCGAGGTCACAGCAGAACGTGATCAAGTGAGAGAAGACTTTTCAGACGTTTTCCAGGAGGATCTTCCGGCTGGTCATAGGCCAGAACGGTTTGAAGGTGGATATCATAGAATCGACATCGAACCTGGACATAAGCCTCCGTCACAGCCAGTGCGCACCATTCCAGCACCCATGATGGAGGAGCTCAAACGGCAAATCATAAAATATGTCGAGTTGGGTATCCTTCGTCCATCATCATCGCCATATGGATGCCCAATCATTTTCGCTCCTAAGCCAGGGGGAAAGTGGAGGATGTGTTGTGATTATCGTGCCCTGAATAACATCACCATAAAGGACACGTATCCACTACCACCACATGACACCCTACTAGAGCAGCTGAAGGGAGCACGCTGGTTCAGTAGATTTGATTTCAACCAGTTCTTCCACCAAATCCCCATTCATCCAGACGACATTCATAAAACTGCTATTCGCACCAGATACGGTTCTTATGAATGGACAGTTATGCCTTTTGGATTGACCAATGCTCCTGCAACAGCACTTCGTGTAGGAAATCGGGCATTCTTTGACTTCATCGACCAGTTCCTTGTCATATTCATGGACGACACTATTGTATACAGTCCAGATTTTGACAGCCATGTGAAGCATGTTCGACAGTTCCTCCAGCGTTGCAGAGATCACCAGTTCTACATCAGGCCTTCCAAGGTGGAGTTGTTCGTCAGATCTATAGACTTTATCGGACATCACATCTCTGAAGCAGGCCTATCCATCATCGAAGACAGAATCAGAGCAGTCATGGCAATTCAGCCTCCAGTGTCTTATGGTCCCACCGTTGGAAAGCAGCCTCTACGCCGTATGGCTAAAGATGGCAAGTCATCCCTTCGGTCATTCTTGGGCATGGTTGGTCAATTTAGGAGATTCATACCAAAGTTCTCCAAAGTTGCCGAACCTCTCAATCGTCTCCTTAAAGATAATGCAGAGTTTGTCTGGGAAACTGAGCAGCAGCAGGCATTTGATAACCTCAAAAGTGCCATCTGTAACGCTCCAGTATTGCAGCTTCCAGATCAGAAACTGCCATCTATTATGGAGGTCGATGGATCAGGCACACACGTTGGTCAAGTAATACTCCAGGATCAAGGAAAAGGTATGAAGCCATGTGGTTATCACAGCGTCACTCTATCCGATACACAGAGACGTTGGCCTATTCCTGAGATCGAGCTATTTGCCATTGTGGAAGGCTTCCGATTCTTTCGCCACATCTTGTTGGGAGCTCCTGAGACTATTGTACGCTCAGATCATCAGCCACTGGTTTATTTCCAGACCAAATCCACACTGAGCCCCAAACAGGCACGGTGGTTGGATGAGCTCTCTGAATACAACTTCCGTATAGAGCACATTGCTGGCGAGAAGAATAAGGTTGCAGACGCACTCACGCGTATCTCTGCACTTTTTGAACTTACTGATTGTCTTCATCATATGGACATCAGCGAGGTCATTCCATCTGCAGATCCTACATTCATTGCTCTTATATCTTCTTCATCAGCTCATCAGCTACACGACATCATTATATCCCGCCGAGTACGATCGTGACACATTTGCACAGACTATTTTGGCTAAGCTGACATCATCGACTTCGTCACAGTCAGTCAGCAGCTACAACTTCGAGCTCATTCAGGGGTTGATCTATCGTAAGACCATATATGGCAGACAGCTGTACATTCCACCAACAGCTAAAGTCCCCACAGATGACGGTGAGATCACACAACTTCGCCACATTCTTCTTCATGAGTGCCACTCAGCCACTATTTCTGGTCATGTAGGCAAAAATCGCATGCTTCATCTTCTGCGTAGCCGGTATTATTGGCCAGGAATGACAACGGCAGCCATCAAGTACATTCGGGAGTGCCCCGTTTGTCAGCGCCAGAAAACGAGGCGACACAAGCCTTATGGTCAGGCACATATACGATATTCCGTGCCTAAGACAAAATGGCTAGATGTATCTCTTGATTGGATCACTGACCTGCCTATCACCACTAATGGGCACGACAGTATATTTGTGGTGATGTGCCAATTCTCTCATCGTTGTCATCTCATTCCCTTCAGCATGACCTGGACAGCTCAGCATACTGCTTCTATCTATATGCAGCATATCTTCAAGCTCCATGGTCTTCCGAGGAACATCATCTCAGATCGAGACCCCAGATTCACCTCTACATTCTGGCAGACACTGTGGAAATCTACTGGTACGAGATTGTCCATGACATCGTCACACCATCCACAGTCGAATGCTGCCAATGAGAGGAGCCATGCCTTCATTGAGGACATCCTCAGGTAAATTTCAGATTGTTGATTCATGATTTGATTTCACCATCCTCTGGTTTATAAACTGATTAAGTAGTATTTTTTCATCCTCAGGTGTTGTTGCAATGATACTTCAGCCAATTCGTGGGAGGACAAGTTGCCTCTGGTGGAGTTTGCAATTAACAATACCGTTTCTGCATCAACTGGTTATTCACCATTTTATCTCGACTCGATGGCGCAACCACTTTCGCCTCATGATCTGGTTATCACTATTCCGCCAGAAGCTCCTGTTCCAATACAAAGAGCTATTCGAGATCATTTTGACCAGTACTCGGCTGTTCATGCCAACGCGGTAGACAACATTTCCCGAGCAGCAGAGATTAGCCAAGCCAGATTCAATAAGACTCACATGCCTAAGCAGTTTGCAGTTGGGCAGAAAGTTCTTTTACGGACCGAGTTTATTCAATGGACTGGTTTGACAGAGGCAGGCAGACACTTTAAGCAGCCATATATTGGGCCGTTCACCATTTCCAAAGTGCTTAGCCATGGACGTGCATACGAGTTAGATTTCGGAGATCTTGATATCCGTATTCATCCGGTACAGCCTGTTTCCAGATTAGAGCTGTACAACGACTCGATCCAAGCACCTTTGCCTCTGCCACAGATGATCACCGAAGAAGGGCAACCACTATTTGAGATATCACATATACTCTCGGATAAGTTCACTAGAGGTGTCAAATACTATTTAGTACGATATGCAGGCTACGGTCCTGAGCATGGCACCTGGGTCAAAGCCACAGAGCTGACCAATGCAGCAGACATTATAGCTGCATATAAAGGCTAAACATTATATTAAGCCTTATGCCCTTACTTCTTGTAATATATACTAATACATGTCGATCATCTATATAACCTTGCTCTTAATGTTTATCATTATGTTGCATTGAAGCGGGAATTGATCCTTCCTTGCTAAAGGTGTAGTGAGCCTTGTTCAAAATCATACCCTTGCACAGATACGCACACATGCGAGATATCATATCTGTGGATAAATAAAAACTGCTAAATGCTACCTTTGCCAAGACCGTGGTTTGTCATCGGATTCTGTGGCCAGTAAATCCGCGCTACCGGATAACTGAGGTGGACGGAGTTGTGATCCTGAGTTATGCTTGACACACATAACTAAAACGAATTTCACATTAGTACGTGGCGAATCCATTCTCACTCATCGCGACAGATGTTCGTCAAAGCGTGCGTACTGGACCATAAAAGGAGTTTGGCAGACGGGTGAGGATTTAAAGTGGACTTATAAAGACCCTCCGATATCTCGTAAGCAGGGCCTTCTCCGTTTGCATTAAAACAAGCCCCAAAAATCGGGCTCCCCATCGCTACCTGTGAACCTCCATAGTAGCTTCAGGAGGGGAGGAAGGGTTGGGTGCACTATATCAGGCCGAGAATCGTTCGATTATAAATTGTTAAATCGTGGGATCATCGATCGCGCAAAGCGACGACGGCTAGCGCAAATAATCCGTAACGTAGACTTCGGATGCTTTGAATCGTCTAGTACATACATGATAACGTGTGGATCAATCAGTAATCCAGCGTCAATCTGTATCACGAAAACGCTCTTCATTGAACCTTGGAACGTCACTCTGAAATACGATACGATTTCCGGAAAGGTGGGCTACATCCTAAGAACTGTAGGGCTAAATGCCTAAGGTGAGGGACTAAAGTGGACTCAGTTCCCCCCAATAACCTAAAAACACCATGAGGGACGCCTCAAATCGGTGTAAGAAGACTGGTACCAGCAAGAAGCAACAACAACAAAGACATCATAGACATATACAAAGGTATGCCCGTTGTGAGGTCACAACTCTTTTAAGAGGGGAGATCTGTCAGGGTCATGACCGATGACATATGTGTCATACATGTCATACGTGTCATACCTGTCAGACATGTCATACCATGTCATGTCATACATTATGACAGTCGGTCGCGTCATATATTATTATGACAGTCGGTCGCGTCATATATATTTATGACAGTCGACAGTATGGTCGACCATGACTGTACAGGTCGAGTCGCGTCATATATTTATGACAGTCGTCAGTACGGTCGACGATGACTGTACATGTCGCCAGATGATAATGTCATATCATCAGGCATCCCTGTCATCGAGAGTTTGTATGTCGAACTCGAAGATGGCAAAGCAAAGATACATCTTGAAAACAAACCAAGAACCATCTTGGCTGTCAGCATGCGCGGAACTCGCATGTGCAGCATGAACGAACTAGTCGTTATTACCATGCTGGTCGTTCAACCTACGTCTCGGGTTCACAACCCAATGGCGGTACCATCTAAGATGATGGGAGACGTTAGGTACAAAAGTGAGGAAGCGTTGTGCTTCAGCAGATCTTCTTACAGAGACTGCACTCACAAACCCGCTCATCCGTACACTTGCATTGCTGTTCAACTTTGCAGTGTTTATTTTGTATATTGATAATATATTCACGGCGCTTGTCTGCATAGCCGTATCACGAGAAGTTGTTGTTTTTCACTTGGAACCCTATCTTGCCTTCGCAGAATTCTGCAGTCTGCAGTGGGACTATGTCCACTGAGCGACAACGTGCGCGCATGGCCGCTGTTCAGGCTGCCCTAGGGACTGTTCGGGTACATCGACGAGATTCTACAACTGGATATAGTGTGGTGGTGTCTGGTGGTGCTCATGCACCAAACGCCAAACTCAAGTCCATCGCTTTCGCCATCGTCAACCAGAGCTTTGACTTCTACGAGCTCGCCCCGCGGCATCCTCAGCTTTGCCCTCCACCTTGCGCGCCTCTTGGCCGCTGTCTGGTGGTGGCGTGTGGTGGCGTGTGGTGGTGCTGCTGCACCCATCGCGTCCATTCTCCTTTCTGCTTTCGCCATCATGTGCGGGGAGGATCCACACCGCGTTTTTTGCCTCACGTCCATTGCCACGCCCGCTCTGGTGGTGCCAGGCCGCATTAGGTCATGGCACCGCGCAGGCATCGGTTGAAAAACAAACGAAAATTCCTCGAGAGTTCGTACACAACGCGGAGCTCGTCACGTTCTTTAGCTTTGCAATCCTTGTAGTCTAGGCCATCGCCCATGCGGAGAGCCGCCTCTAGATGGATTGAAAAAGGTCCCTTTGGGCCTAGGACAACTCGTGGATTTGCCTAGCTGGGGTTTGGGGAGCATGTTGCATCTTGAAGTGAACTCACACCTTCGGGGTGAGGTGGTGTCACGCGGAACATGACTTTGTGGCACGTATGACAGTCAGTGTCCCCGTAGTGTCACCCCTTGCCCTGAGTGTCACTTGCAACCTGCCACCCCGCGTGATCGCCCGACAATAAACCACCTCGGTATTTTATTATCTTCATCTTAGTCCTCTATCGGAAGCCCGAACGTAGTCCAGTTTCCGTCTCTGCAGTGATATATATACCTATTATATATATCTCCTCTTTCATGAAAGCCCAACTTCACAGACATGTTGTCCATGAAAGATTGCTCGAAGGGGGGCTCGTTGTCAACGAACTGTTTCGGGTAAATCATCACGTCCTCTTCGGTCTCGATCGCCACTTCCGGCTCATGTTCCACGACGGCATCGTCCATCACAGAGGGCGTGGCCGAGCCGAAATGGACCATCGGAAAGTGTTGGGAGTCGGATTCAACACCACCAGCCTCCTGCTTGAGCTCACGGAGAGCGGTGCGCGCCTCATGCACGCGGGTAGCAAGGAGGGAGGGCTGGGAGGGCGTTAATCCCGCGTACTGTGCACGGAGCCCCACGTCAATGTTCTCGGAGAACGTGAAAGGCTCCCCGTCCTGCCGAACCAAGGGATGTTCATGTTGGGCACAGAGTCGAGCAAAGGCCGTGTCGTCCTCAGTGTCGAACGCGGTTTGGAAGGCGGACACGAGGCCGTCGGCGTCGTCGGCTTGCTCCATCACGCATGCGTCGCACTCGATGTCGGCGGTGGGACAATTCGCGGAGTCATGCCAAAACCCCGGAGGGCAACGGACACACTCCGGCACAAATGCCTTGGAGACGACGTGGAAGGAGACGGAGTGCATGCCGAATTGCTTCTTGTCGTTGCGGCGCCGGTGGTCTTGTGACCAATTCTCGCCCTTGGTGAGGGGCGAAGCGGCGAAGCGGTGCTTCCATTGGCGGTTTGGCGCTGCCGCCCATGATATTTCCCATTTTCCCGACGGTTCTGGCGTGACCGCCAGGAGGAGGGTGGAAAATGCACACCTGGCTTGCCCGAAGGCTTGCCCGTAGACGGAGCCGGCCACCTCGTCGTCGGCTCGTCGTTCGCACTCTCGTCGGACAGCGTGGCAAGCACCTTGTTGGCGGCGTCGATGTGGAATTGAAAGGTCTGCACGTCAACGTCGGACGGTAGACCAGAGTACACGGGACGTTCGACTTGTCCACGAAGGGCATGTGCTTGCGCTTGCCGGCGTTCGCATCCCCAATCTCAAGAATGTGGGCGTAGATGTCCTCGAGCTCGACCTTGGCCAACTCAACGTCGAAACGAAGGGGTGTGATGACCTTGTCGTAGAAGTCCGTGTCGAGGGAGGCCAGGAGCTGTTTCTTCGCCATCATGTCGTCGAGAGGCCCAAAAGCCCCGTTGCCAATAGCAGTAAGGCAGGCGTCGAAATCTTGAATAAGCGGGTCGGGGTCCTTCTCGGCGTCGAAGAAAATAGAGCAAAGCTCTTCGTAATGCCCAAGAGGTCGAACCACACGAGGAATCAACCTCTTGGTGACCTCGAGGACAACACGTTTGCCATCCCGAGGCGAATCCCGTCCCGAGGCTTCCACCCAACGCCTTGCCGTCGAATTTGGCGATGTCAACGAAGTCAAAGTCGTGAAGAGGATATACCATTGAAGATGGCGCTGACCTCCTTGGTCGCATCTGCCAAATCAAAAAGAGCGGCGCGTTGGCGGGGTCCTTCTGCTCGAACGCGTGCTGCAAAGACTTGACAATAGAAGTCCAGAGCGTGTTGCGGTTCGTCTCATTTCCACGAAAGGTGTCGTCCTTGGAGCCCAAGGCGTCGCGAGAGATTCTCTTGATGATGTCGACGTCCCAAGAAGAGTTCTGGACAGCCATAGCGCGAGTCCGGTCCGGAGCGGTGAGGGCAACTCCCGGAGAATTCGGCGTCGGTCTGTAACGAGACCCGACGCCGCGTGAAAAAATTGTGTCTAGTCTAATTCGGTTGTGAGCCCCCAAGGGAGGCGTGAGGTGGGATTTTACACTCATAACGAAAATCCAGCAGGTGGGAGCGTTGGGGTAGAGGGCCGATGTCGAGGAATACGCAAAAGCGATGGTCGAGAGCCGTAAGATGCAGTGTCGGAACGGATAAATAAAGAAGCCGTAACTGTGAAATTGAAAGATCGAAACGCGGCGGCCAAGGAGTCTCACGACAAAAAAATGATCAGGTTCCAGTCGAGTGAAATCCGGCGCGGACAGTACAAAATAATCCCAGATAGGCGCACGCTGCAGCGAGTCCAAATTAATCCGCCCGTAAACTAGCTCTCAACCGCGAAAATCACGACATCAAATTGGGCCCCCAACGCCCCACCAAGCGGAGCGGCTTAGCCACTCATGAAATCAAAAGTAGTGGAAGGTGCCTGGCGCACCATAACCTGTCAGATATATAGCAAGGTATGGTATCAGTTGTGCTGATATTCTGATTTATTGATACATCTGAAAATCAGTATCAATTGATGACCAAATTTTGAATATCAGAATTATTGGTATCGATTGATTGATTAGGACGACATATCAATATCAATCGATAGACCCCCAGGGAACATATCAACCCCCTATGGCCGGTCTGTGGCCGTACGATGAGGGCTGTGGCCGAGGTTTGGCCGAGTGTGCTTTTGCTTGTTGGCCGAAACGAATTATGTAAAATTTTGAAAATTTCCCCGAAAATTTGCGATTTTTATGATATTGCCATACATAAAATTAAAATTTTACGCCTGCGGCGGGCAATTTTGGATTTTGGCCGGGATGGCCGAAATTTGGCCGATGGAATTTTTGAGTGTTGGCCGTACGACATAAATGTTTGATATGTTCCCTGTAGACCCCTCGGAATATCGGCATCAAACGTTTGACAGTGGTAGCATATCAATATCGATTGATTACCATCGTCGATTTGCGATATCACTTGTATTTGATATATCAAAATATCAAAAACCGATCCGGGACAATGCAAAAACTGGGGCTTGATAGGCCCATAGAGACGATTACGAGTCCTGGTTCAGGACCTGTTGCACCCTCGATCGATTGATCTTTGATTATCTAGAAGTAACGAAAATTTAAACAGGGTATCCGAGGGTATCCGAAGAGAGATCATCATCATGGGGAAACGTGGGCGTGGCAGCAAACGCCAAAGTGCCTCCGGTGTAACCCTGCGTGCTCAAGGAACCGGGCATGTCAAGAGAACCCAGCAGTCCCCTTTCGATCCTGCTGGAAGTGATGAGGTAGACTATGTCGTGCGCATAATAAAAACGGAACGCCTATCTGGAGCAACCCCGCAATGGTTGATAGGTTGGGAAGGGTATGGTGATAACGCGGATACTTGGGAGCCGATAGAGAACTTAGTCGGCCATGAGCAGGAGATTGCCACTTTCCGTGAAAGGCGTAAGGAGGAGGTCACGGAAGAATCGGCCGCTGCCTGAAATTCCTGCAGAGCTGAAAGAGATGAAGGAGAAGAGTGAGCTGGAACTGTATTCAGAGTTCCCCTTAAGGCTAAGAAAGATGTGGAGGTGCAAGATTGGTGGAGAGAAAATGGGAACAAGTTCCCTTCAGTCGCTAGAATGGCTAGGCAGTTCTTGGGTGTGCCTGCCTCCGCTGCGGGGGTGGATCGTGCGTTTGCAATAGTAATTGGTATGCACTCAGATTTGAGGAAGAATTTGAAAGAGGGTACAATAGAGCACTCGCTTATGGTTGCATTGAATTAGGTTAGACAGATATAGTTGAACATATCATACCGCTCTGTGGTGTTGTAAGTGTTAACTGCTTAGAGCTCAAACACATTTTGATATATTGATAGTATTGATGTCCCGATATATCGGTAAATCTAAAGTGATATCAATATTGATTGATTGGCACCCCGAACATATCAAAATCAATTGATAGAGCCTCTAAAATATTTGAATCAATCGATTAGAACGCTAGAAAAATCGAAATCAATTGATATAATCTTGAAATTATTGGAATCAATTGATTATTGGCCCGAAAATATCAGAATCAATTGATAAGGCCGTCCACAACCGATACCATACCTTGATATATAGTGCCGACTATATATTGTGGTGGTAGAATATAAAATGCTTTCACTTAAGATAACATCGGAAGTCAATTAGAAAGAGTGAAACTCGGCTTAAGCCGGAAACCCTAAACCTGTGACAGCCGTACTGTACGGAGTACTAGTACAGACAAAGGACTGTGACACACACGGGGTGTCACATCCAGCATATAGGGGCTTTTGGACCATTTTTCAAGGAGGGCACATGGGCACATAACCCGATGAGATGTGTAAGTCTCGGGCGGTCGGATATATATATATATATATATATATATAATCAGGTAGAGTCTTACCGTTTTGGCCTTCGG
>LGRX02007488.1:25798-61429 GCA_001247695.2 Cymbomonas tetramitiformis
GGGGGAAAGCGGGGGCAGCCCTCGCCGTGTGTGTCATGTGTCACCCTTAGTAGCCGTGACTCAGTTCCGTGACTTGCTAGTTAGCCTGCTTTCCAGACTTTATATCTAGTTTTATGTTATCTCCGTTACGAGCACCCGACCCTGTGTGTCAGGGATATGACCGATGACACATGTGTCATACATGTCATACCAATCATACATGTCATACCATGTCATGTCATGTCATGTCATATGTCATAATGGCATACAGTCGTCGAGTATTGTCAGTACGGTCGACTATGACATGTACAGTCATAATGTCTGTCATCCACCTAAGGTGAGTGACATCTGTCATCGAGAGGCCAGGTATTGGCATCGAGATGGCGAAGCAAGACAAGTCTTGAAGAACCGAAGTGTTCTGAGAAGACGCGTCTTCGCTTTAAGCATGAAATGAACAGCATGCGAGCATAAAAGGCTATATCGACCAGCCGATGCGGGTAGTTCACCCAGTGCCCTCGGGTTCACAACCCGATGGTGGTAACGCATGAGATGCGTGAGGGTACTGGAAGTATATGAGGAGCATTGGGCTCAAGCAAGTACTCTGGTCACCAGTTTGCTGCACTCATACCCACCATAATATTACTTACGGCTGTCACTGTTCAATAGCAGCCGCGTCAAGATAGCGTTCGCATACGCGAGCCCTGACAGTGGTATCCTCCGCTCAGGCGAAGAACGAGAACAAGTGTGTGCAGCAGACTTGATATATACTCGTATATAGATTTGTATACGGCGCGACAGAGTTCGCATATACATATATTTCGAATATCTGCACATATACGACAGCGATTATCATCGATCGGCGGAGTGTGCAATAATATCATCAGCGCGACCATATTCGCAAACAACACTTCAGCAGTGAATAAATTGCGACAAGGTGTGCGCACGAGTGTACGAATCGTACATATATGCTGTCAAATATCGCAGGGTTTGGTACGATATGCGAGAATCAAGCGCGCAAACGAAAAATGAACGTCAGTGTATATGATCCGCATCAAGCGCGACCGAGATGCACAAAATTTCGTTATCGGCGCATTCGCATTCGTACTGTGCGATAAAGATCAACGACAACGACATACGCATTCATATAGTGCGACAAAGATGAGCGACAGTGACATTCGCATTTTATACTGTGCGAAAAAGATGTGCGACAGCAATATTCGCAAATGTTCCGCGCGAACCGTTCAGTGAGACGCACACGTGCGATGATTATAGCTTGTACAGTGCGACGCATGATGTGTGATGCATCAGTATGCAACGCGGCATACATATGTATCACGCGCAGACATAGTGTGCGATCTCGAAGTTCATACAATTTTGCACCAGATGCACGCACAATACTGCGCAGATGGACGCACAATACTGTACATATGGACGCATGATGCTGCGCAGATGGACGCATGACAAAATAATACCCAACAATACACACACCGTGCTGCGCAGAAATAATGTGTGCGATACCAATCATCATTACACACACATGTTGTGCATAGTGTATACCATATTGTCATTATTATAACAACATGCCGTGATTGACAGTGAGTGACAAAAGATATCACACTTATCCCACTTATCACAAATCACTATCACATAGCATACAGGGATTGTGTGCACAAGTTACATTGTGATAGTAATCAATCTGATCATATAAATCTAGCATACATGCACACATGCATAAATACCAGCCTGATCACGATAACGGCTTGGCATACACATGCATATACCAACAGTGCAACATAGATGTATATGCAGAGGATTAAAAAGTAAGGGCTTATCAATAAACCATCGTGTAGTTCTGTTGATCGATTCGATGGTGATCTGTCCGCGCTTAACCGACCATGGGCTTGTACCCCATGGCACCGGGGGTTTATCCAGCAATACACCTATATCACACTGCAACATGCATATCTCATATACATGCTAGATCTTGCAAGTATAGGCTATATTGAAAACCCAAATAGTGTAAGATGCCAGTCTTGACTATTAAGACAGGAATTAGCTCAGTTATCCATGACGGAGGATTTGGGATTGGATACTTGTTCTCCTGTTGATCAAGATGGATACTCACCGGAGCTACTTGTGAAAATATACCATTTAACGCATCATCCATTATGATGGGATGTACAGGATTACGGCAGTATACTAACTATATTGATATACATCGTACTGGTGATATACTGTCCAGTGGTATACAGATAAACCTGTATGATTAATCTATATCAATTTACTTAAGTGTACTCAATCAGTAAGTACATGCACAATATATAGTCACTGACATTACTATGTATACTGACATTACACTGAGTCAGTAAGTGTATATGATCAAGTATAATATCAACATCACATGTATGATGCATAGATACCATCCAACAAACACATGTGCGTGTCGGATGTCAGTGATGGCGATAGATAAGGGAACATGATCAATCTACATGCTGAAGGGCTGGATGGAGAATATCTCCAGACCCGAAGGCAGTATACAGTGTTCACAAAACAGCTGGTCACTGTTGAACACTGTTCATGCCCTTTTCACTCTATCGCTGGAGCGACACCATCATCTACCATGCATTTTGACAGTTGATTCAGTACCTGATCACTTCAAAGCATATCTTAGCAAATCTCACATATCAGGACTCATCTTGACAGTGGTGTAGCTAATAGAGGTCATTAAACAGACACTGCTCTGATTGTTCAAGCATTGTTTTGATTTACTTAGAAACTGGAGATATCATTTTGATACTCTTCCAGTGCACCGCCATATGCCTAAGTAAATGATAAATTACCTGATTACTATGAGCATTGCTCAAATTACTTAGTATCTGGATGGCACTACCATCCAGAGTATTGTCATAGATCCAAAGAGATAAAGCAGACCTCCAGCAGACCCATTCGTGGGTAGGCAACGTGATCAACAGCCACTGACAGGCGACCGAACCGAGGAGTAAGTCTCGCCTGAAGCTACTGGCTAAGGTTATCTAAGGAGTTGACAGTCCTAAGTAAGTAATAAACCAACTGACAAATTATCACTTAAGTGACTGCAAGTCACTATTGATAAACTACATATATGTATTAGGCTTTGGTCTATTTATCATGGGTTTCAATCAGTAAAACCCCAAATAATGGCCATGCACATGTCTTCACAGAACACCATGAAAAAATATCAATTCCAATTTCATGAGTGCAAGTGAGATATATCACAGAGTTGTGAAAGATGTATACATCACAGTATACACTGGGACGTATATACATATATAAGTAAAAAAGTGGCAGAAATAGGTGAAAATCTAATACGTTAGATTTCAAAATGAAAATTTGAGTCCAATTTTTTCGCGGATTCCAATTTTTCACCTATTAAGGTATATGGAGAAAATACTTGAGCACTTCACATCTCGTGTAACACCCTCAAAATCGTGTGCAAAAACCTAGGGGTGTGACGTACACCTCAGGGATCACATGATAAGCAGTGACATACTGAGTACAGTTTTGCTTCTTTCCTTCAAGGAAGCATGCATACTGCTCAATTTTGATAAATAAAAGTGTTACTGATACCTTATAACACCCTAATGTCACTGCATGTGATTAGGGTCATAGTAACCCGTAACACCCTGAAATGCCACAAAATACTAGTGAACAACATTGTATTTGGCATCATGGTCATGCTGAAATCAGCACATGCATGACTGATATTTCGGGCAACAACCCAAGAACTGTAGGGCAACATCCCAAGAACTGTACAGCTGCTTCCTATAAGGATTGCATGCTACTTGATGAGGTATTAGGCACTTGACAACTGCCTATGATTGTCACACTTCCTTGAGGGGGGAAGAAGGTGGAATCATGTATATATACTTCACCTCATTATATCAATGTACAAACATAATACATGTACAATATATATATATATATATCACACACCCACACACATCCAATTTTGAAGGTTTTTGTTGGTGTGGTGTTGGTGTTTTAGATGGCAATACCACCAATAGATGCAGATCCGTCCAATTGGTTCTTTGACATCCTGGGTTCATATGATGCCTTCAGCAGATTTAAAGTACCAAAGTGGTTAACTGGTTATGCTGATACTCAGACCCGGTATGCTGGCATAGGGTACTTTGATGCCATCGGCAGAATGAAACCAGACATGAGTCGATATAGAGATCCAGATACAGAGCCTCAGGAGCCAGAAGAGGAGTATACAGAAGATCATGCTCCGCCTGTCTTCACAGACCCAGATGATGGTCAGATACTCTCAGCACCAGTTCCAGCAGCACTTGTCCCTACTAAGGTGAAAATGAATCCACCAAAGGAATACAAAGTCGGACAGGATGCAGAGGTATGGATTGAGACAGTGGATAGATATTTCCAGTTCACATATCCAGGAGCAGCAGACAAAGATCTCATCACAGTCTTTCTCACCTTCCTCCAGAATAATGTCAGACATTTCTTTCATGTCGTGGCTAAAACACCTGATGCCACATATGAAAATGTCAGGAACACATTCCTCAGGCAGTTCGGGAATCCCCACAAGCAGTCAGCTGCCAAAAAGCATTTGATGGCACTACAGCAGGGTAACCAAACATTCTCGGATTACCTACGTACATTCACATCACTGGCTTCGTTAGCATCAGTTGATTTAGAGGATGTCCTGATTAAGGATAGGTTTGTCAGCAATATGGAATCAGACCTCAGAAAACAGTTCCATTTTAGATTCCTTACGGAAGATGAAAGGAATAACCTGTCGTGGGCACAAACCACACAGGTTCTGCTCGATTTGAATTATGTAGTTCATTCGAAGCAGGCAGAGACCCTACATTATAGCGAACAGAAGGAACAGTCAGGAGGTCCAGCCAAAAAGGAAAAGGATAAAGGTCGTGGCAACAAGCCATATGACCGTGGCAATCAGAATCGTGCCAATCAGAATCAGGCCAACCAGAATTCCCAAAAGAATAAAGGGAAAGGCAAAGGAAAAGGCAAGGGAAAAGGAAAAGGAAAAGGATCAGCATCATCTCCTTCCCAGTCGTGTCAACGTTGTGGTCGTTCAGGTCACACCAAAAAGGATTGTTTCGCCACCAGCACAGCAGATGGGAAACCCATACAAGGCAATCCTCCAGCTCCTAATCCTCGTTGGAATCAGAACAGAGGTCAACAGCAGCAGAATAATCAGGGTGGTAAAAGTGAGTCTAACAAACTCCTAAAAACAGTCAACACCCTGGTTAAGGAGCTTCAGAATCAGCAGAGCATCAATGCAGCAGTTGCAGCCCCAGCTCCAGCTTCAGCTCCACCTCCTCAGGGAAACTCTCCGGGTACTGCACAAGTACCAGTGATGAGGACACCCCGATACGATCACCCTAAACATGCCACTGAAGCAATTGGCCGGGTTGAGAGTATCTCAGAAGAAGTCCTTTCCAGTCTGACACTTCAGTTCCAGCAGATGGATACTCCCTCAGATCACATCGCACAGATGCAATCACAGACAGCACAGCTGAAATCACAGAAGAAGCTGTTGTTGTATAAAGGGAAAGTATATGGACAGAGTATTAATATCTTGATAGATCCTGGAGCTACATCGTCATTCATCGACAGACAGTTTGCTTCTCAGCTTGGTATATCACCATCAGACACATCATCATTCTCAGTGGGGTTGGCTGGAGGAAGCCAATTACCCTGTACATCCTATCTTCCCAATGCTACATTTACGATGGGTAAGTATAAGGATTCAGAGGATCTCTATGTTATTGATATGAAACCCTTCACAGTCATCCTGGGACAGGATTGGTTGGAGAGAAGGAACCCGCATATTGACTTTCAGTCCTACCAAGAACATGACGATCACCAAGACACACTCATCAGGTTCCAGTGTTCGTACAGTTCTATCCAGAGTTGAAGCGACTCCAGATTCAGATGGCCTTCCTGAAATGGAATTGGTCAGTGCCACCACGATGAGGAAGCACCTGCGACGTATACGGTCCAGTGGGTCGGCTGAAGAAGCCGTAGCTTATCTATTTTTTCTCTCAGAGGTCGATGGTTAATTGGTCATGACAGCAACTGACTCAGACACTACCATAGAAGACCCAAAGGTCACAGCAGAACGTGATAGTATCAGAGAAGACTTTTCAGATATTTTCCAGGAGGATCTTCCAGCTGGCCATAGGCCAGAACGGTTTGAAGGTGGATATCATCGCATCAACATTGAACCTGGGCATAAGCCACCATCACAGCCAGTTCGTACTACTCCAATGCCTATGATGGAGGAGCTCAAACGACAAATCATCAAATATGTCGAATTGGGTATCCTTCGTCCATCATCATCACCATATGGGTGCCCAATCATTTTCGCTCCTAAGCCAGGGGGGAAGTGGAGGATCGATGTGCTGTGATTACCGAGCCCTTAATAACATCACCATAAAGGACACGCGTATCCATGTAAGTATCCATTGCCAACTCATGGTACCCTTCTTGAACAGCTTTATAAGGGGGCACGCTGGTTCAGCAGATTCGATTTCAACCAGTTTTTCCATCAGATACCCATCCATCCAGACGACATCCATAAGACAGCAGTACGAACTAGATATGGTTCATACGAGTGGACAGTGATGCCCTTTGGGTTAACTAACGCTCCTGCGACCGCTCTGCGTGTTGGAAACCGAACATTCTTTGACTTCATTGATCAGTTCTTAGTCATTTTCATGGATGACGCCATATATAGTGTACAGTCCAGATTTTGACACTCACGTGAAGCATGTCGTCGACAGTTCTTACAGCGCTGCAGAGACCATCAGTTCTACATCAGGCCTTCTAAGGCTGAGTTGTTCGTCAGATGCATCGACTTTATCGAACACCACATCTCAGAGGCAGGCCTTTCAATCATTGAAGACAGAATCCGTGCAGTCATGGCTATCCAGTCTCCAGTGTCCCATGGTCCAACCGTTGGTAAACAGCCTCTACGCCGCATGGCTAAAGATGACAAGTCTTCACTTCGGTCATTCTTGGGCATGGTCGGCCAGTTTAGGAGATTTATACCAAAATTCTCCAAGATTGCCGAGCCGCTCAATCGTCTCCTACAGGATAATGCAGAATTTGTCTGGGAATCTGAGCAGCAGCAGGCATATGACAATCTCAAGAGTGCCATCTGCAAATGCTCCAGTGCTACAGCTTCCAGATCAGAAACTGCCATCTATCATGGAGGTCGATGGATCGGGCACACACGTTGGCCAAGTAGTCTTACAGGATCAAGGCAACGGTATGAGGCCGTGTGGCTATCACAGCGTAACACTTTCTGATACACAGAGACGCTGGCCTATTCCTGAGATCGAGCTATTTGCCATTGTGGAGGGCTTCCGGTTCTTTCGCCACATCTTGATGGGAGCTCCAGAGACTATTGTTCGCTCAGATCATCAGCCACTGGTTTATTTCCAGTCCAAATCCACACTAAGCCCCAAACAGGCGAGGTGGTTGGATGAGCTCTCCGAGTACAACTTTCGGATAGAGCACATTGCAGGCGAGAAGAATAAGGTTGCAGATGCACTTACACGTATTTCTGCTCTCTTTGAACTCACTGATTGTCTGCAACATCACATTGCGGCGAGGCACATTCAACAGACATTACATCTACAGACCCTACATTTATTGCTCTTATATCTGCATCATCGGGTCATCAGCTTCACGACATTATTATATCTCAGTATGATCGTGACACATTTGCACAATCTATATTATCCAAGCTGGCATCATCGACATCATCACAGACAGTCAGCAATTTCGAACTCATTCAGGGATTGATCTATCGCAAGACCATTTTTGGCAGACAGCTTTACATTCCACCTACTGCCAAAGTTCCTACAGATGACGGTGAGATCACACAACTTCGCCACATTCTACTTCATGGGTGTCACTCAGCCACTGTTTCTGGTCATGTATGTAGGCAAAAATCGCATGCTCCGTTTATTGCGTAGCCGATATTACTGGCCAGGAATGACGAAGGCAGCAATTCAGTACATTCGGGAGTGCCCCGTGTGCCAACGCCAGAAAACGAGGAGACACAAACCTTATGGTCAGTCACATATACGCTATTGTGTGCCTAAGACAAAATGGCTTGATGTATCACTTGACTGGATTACTGACCTGCCTATCACCACTAACGGGCACGACAGTATATTTGTGGTAATGTGTCAATTCTCTCATCGCTGTCATCTCATTCCCTTCAACATGACCTGGACTGCTCAGCACACTGCTTCAATATATATGCAGCATATCTTCAAGCTCCATGGTCTTCCGAGGAACATCATTTCAGATCGAGACCCCAGATTTACTTCTTCATTCTGGCAAACACTGTGGAAATCTACTGGTACGAGATTGTCTATGCCGTCTTCACACCATCCACAGTCGAATGTAAGCAATGAGCGAAGCCATGCCTTCATTGAGGACATCCTCAGGTATTTTTTTCATTTGTTTGATGCATGATTCACCAACCTCTGGTTTATAAACTGATTAGATAGTATTTTTTCCTCAGGTGTTGTTGCAATGATACTTCAGCCAATTCGTGGGAGGACAAGTTGCCTCTGGTGGAGTTTGCAATTGCAACACAGTTTCTGCTACGACTGGTTACTCACCTGTTTATCTCGACTCGATGGCGCAACCACTTTCTCCTCATGATCTGGCAATCACTATTCCGCCAGAAGCTCCTGTTCCAATACAGAATGCTATTCGAGATCACTTTGACCAGTACTCGGCTGTTCATGCCAATGCGGTAGACAACATTTCCCGAGCAGCAGAAATCAACCGAGCCAAATTCAATAAGACTCACATGCCCCGACAATTTGCAATAGGGCAGAAAGTTCTTCTACGGACTGAGTTTATTCAATGGACTGGTTTGACAGAGGCAGGCAGACACTTTAAGCAGCCATATATTGGGCCGTTCACCATATCCAAAGTTGTCAGCCATGGACGTGCTTACAGTATGAGCTAGATTTCGGGGATCTCGACATTCGTATCCATCCGGTTCAGCCTGTATCCAGAATAGAGTTATACAATGACTCGATCCAAGCACCTTTGCCTCTGCCACAGATGATCGCCGAAGAAGGGCAACCACTATTTGAGATATCACACATACTCTCAGATAAGATCACTAGAGGTGTCAAGTACTATTTAGTGCGATACGCAGGCTACGGCCCTGAACATGACACCTGGGTCAAAGCCACACGGAGCTGACCAATGCAGCAGACATGCTAGCTGCCTATGAAGGCTAACAATATATTAAAGCCTATTGCGCTTACTTCTTGTAATATATACTAATAATACATGTCGATCATCTATATACACTGCTCTTAATGTTCTATCATTATGTTGTATCAGGAGCAGGAAATTGATCCTTCCTTGCTAACGTGTAGTGAGCTATGTACCAAATCATACCCTTGCACAGATACGCATACATGCGGGTACCATATCTGTGGATAAATAAAAACTGCTATGCGGCCTTTGCCAGACCGTGGTTTGTCATTCCGATCTTATGGCCAGTAATTCCGCAGCTGCCGGAATACTGAGGTAGACGGAGTTGTGATCCTGAGTTGTGTTTGACATACATAACTAAACGAATTCACATTAGTACGTTGTCGAATCCATCCTATGAAATGTTCGTCAGTGCGCGCGTACCGGACCGAAAAAAGGAGTTTGGCAGACGAGTGAGGATTTAAAGTGGACTTATAAAGACCCTCCGATATCTCGTAAGCAGGGCCTTCTCCGTTTGCATTAAAACAAACCTTATTCAAAAAAGGTTCTCCATTCTGCCTGTGAACCTCCGCAGCAGCTTCAGGAGGGGAGGAAGGGGTGGATGCACTATATAAGGCCGTGGAAACAAGTACCCAATGGGTCGAATCGTCGATCGGCAAGCGCAATATCTATCCGTAACGTAAACCTCGGAAGATACCCTGAGCGTCACTCTGAAATACGAAACGCAAAGCAATCAGGGGGGCTACATCCTAAGAACTGTATGGCTATATGCCTAAGGTGAGGGTTTAAAGTGGACTCAGTTCCCCCCGATATCCTAAAACACCTTGAGGGACGCCTCATCGGTGTAAGAAGACTGGCCAGTTCAACAACAAAGACATCAAAGACATATACAAAGGTATGCACCCTATATTGTGAGGTCACAACACTTCTAAGAGGGGAGATCTGTCAGGGATATGACCGATGACACATGTGTCATACATGTCATACCGGCCATACATGTCATACATGTCACGCCATGTCATGTCATGTCATGTCATGTCATATGTCATAATGACATACAGTCGTCGAGTATTGTCAGTACCGGGTCGACTATGCCATGTACAGTCATAATGTCTGTCATCCACCTAAGGTGAGTGACATCTGTCATCGAGAGGCCAGGTATTGGCATCGAGATGGCGAAGCAAGACAAGTCTTGAAGAACCGAAGTGTCCTGAGAAGACGCGTCTTCGCTTCAAGCATGAAATGAACAGCATGCGAGCATAAAAGGCTATATCGACCAGCCGATGCGGGTAGTTCACCCAGTGCCCTCGGGTTCACAACCCGATGGTGGTAACGCATGAGATGCGTGAGGGTACTGGAAGTATATGAGGAGCATTGGGCTCAAGCAAGTACTCTGGTCACCAGTTTGCTGCACTCATACCCACCATAATATTACTTACGGCTGTTACTGTTCAATAGCAGCCGCGTCAAGATAGCGCTTGCATAAGCAAGCCCTGCCACTGTGTGTTTTCGGTCACTCTCTGCATATATATATATATATATACACTAAGTATATATATATATATATATATATATCTTGATCATCCTTTTCATAATAAGGTTATCGGTCCCGTACCGCGCTAGTGGTGCTCGCTTACATCAGCTCGCTTCGGCCTGGACACCGATTCTAACTCGTGTTAGATACAGTATATAGTGATAACTATATATCGGGGAAACAGTTCAGAATGCTTTCACTTAAGATAACACAATAAGTAAAGTTAGCAAAGCTCCGCTTAAGCCGGAAACCCTAAACTTGTGACACCCGTACTGTACGAAGTACTAGTACACGTACATAGGACTGTGACACACGGTGTGTCAAATCCAGCACACCACCTTGTACTATTACGGAGGAAGAGTTAGGGTGGAGCAGGCAGAATTGTTAGGGGGAAAGCACCCGATCTCAAACGGTGAAAACAAATTTCTAGCGGGGGCCTGTGCTCTTGGCCAGGGCGGTCCCATCTCTAGCTAGCACTACACATTGAAGGTTGCTTTGCCTTTTACACAGATCTAGTGGTGCTACTAGCAGTTCTAAAAGAACTCTAGCCACCTCGGAAGGTGGTCCACAGGGTAGAGTTCACAAAAGCTGTTGGCATTGTAGTTCTCAATCTCAAAGTCCAGATTGTAGATGTCAAAATAGTCAGAGTCCAGAAAACCAGAGCCCAGATTGAAGTTGTTGTCGAAGTCAGCGGATCCAGAGTCCAGAAAGGCGGTGTCAGTGAAGAAGTCCACTGTGAAATTATGATAGTGAGAGTGTTGTCCGTACACCACCGACCGTGGAGCAATCTCCACGTCACAAAGTGCAGAGGCGGTGACGGTGTGGATCAAGGACATGCTCACAAACATGAAGAGAGCCGGCAGGCAGTGCTGCCGCTGTGAGAAAGGTCCCAATCGTCGGTGTCCGGACACCACCAACCCGTGGAGCGGGCGGCGGGACCACACTATTCTGACTCACTGGACAAAGTAGGACAGGGTAAAAGTTGGCAAAAATTAAAATGGCCAGAGCGAGGCTACGATCGACTAGGTCTGTCTCAAATCGACGTTGGATGCCGTCCGGTAAAAGTTGGCAAAATTCAAGCGAGGAGGATAGGAACGTCAGATCTTGCCTAGTCACGATGCCGAGTTAATCGTCGTGTCGAGGGACTTCGTCATGGTTTCACAAACACGAGTTCCCTGAATTTCTGCAATGGTTCGGATCAGGTCACTCTGTCATTTTTGGGACAAAAGATCTGCTTCGCGTTTCAGAGATTCACCTCTCGCAGTCGCAAACGCTGAACGTCATAGTCAGCAGTGCCGTTCGTCAGTTATTAAGTATGGAAATCTAGGTTATCGGCTGCCCGCCCCAACTTTGTTGCGCTACTGCAGGCACACCCCCTTGTGATTTTAATCACATTACATGAAATGCATTGTTTTTCAACGTTCGTAACGAATACACATGTATTCACAAGGCGAATACCTTTCTTTTGAGCTCTTGATAGACCCCATCCGCAACCACATCAGCTTCGTTTGCAGTCGCCACTGCAAGCTAAGCCGATGCGGTTCAAGATAGGGTCGACTAATTCACGGCAGCCGAGGGGTTGTAGTGCGGTTTAGCGCAAGAAACTTACGGGATATATTCGTATCAGTATTATGAATATATCGCATAAGTTTCAGGTCATACCTTGAAGCATGCTTCAAACAGTCGCATATTGGCATGAGGCGTTTTGGGTTTGGGTTTTGATTTACCCAAAACTGCCTTGCAGAATTGGAGTTGTCGTGCACCCCCAACTCACGAAACCTGGCAGATATATTCATAACAATATTATGAATATATCCTGGAAGTTTCAGGTCATACCTTGAAGCATACTTCAAACAGTCGCATATTGGCATGAGGCGTTTTGGGTTTGGGTTTTGATTTACCCAAAACTGCCTTGCAGAGTTGGAGTTGTCGTGCACCGCAACTCACGAAACCTGGCAGATATATTCATAACAATATCATGAATATATCCTGGAAGTTTCAGGTCATACCTTGGAGCATACTTCAAACAGTCGCATATTGGCATGAGGCGTTTTGGGTTTGGGTTTTGATTTACCCAAAACTGCCTTGCAGAATTGGAGTTGTCGTGCACCCCAACTCACGAAACCTGGCAGATATATTCATAACAATATCATGAATATATCCTGGAAGTTTCAGTCATACCTTGGAGCATACTTCAAACAGTCGCATATTGGCATGAGGCGTTTTGGGTTTGGGTTTTGATTTACCCAAAACTGCCTTGCAGAGTTGGAGTTGTCGTGCACCGCAACTCACGAAACCTGGCAGATATATTCATAACAATTTGATGAATATATCCTGGAAGTTGCAGGGCCTGCCGTCAAGTATGCTTCAAACAGTCGCATCTTGACAAGAGGCGTTTTGGGTTTAGATTTATCCTCTTGTCAAGATGTGACCGTTTCGAGCGTACTCGACGGCATGCCCTGAAACTTACGGGATATATTCATAATATTGATACGAATATATCCCGTAAGTTTCTTGCGCTAAACCGCACGAAAACCCCTCAGCTGCAACGAATTAGTCGACCCTATCTTGAACCGCATCGACTTAGCTTGCAGTCGCGACTGCAAACGAAGCTGATGCGGTTGCGGATGGGGTCGATCAAGAGCTCAAAAGAAAGGTATTCGCCTTATGAGTACATGTATATTCGTTACGAACGTTGAAAAAAATTGCACTTCATGTAATGTGATTAAAATCACAAGGGGGTGTGCCTGCAGTAGCGCAACAAAGTTGGGGCGGGCAGCCGATAACCTAGATTTCCATACTTAATAAGTAACAAACGGCACTCCCCTCCACTGCAATATTTTACCGCTGCGATATTTCCTCTGTTCTTCAGAGCAATTCCACCCCGTTTCGTGACGTGGCAGTCGTCGTCTGCGAACTGCACTGTGTACACAGCGAAGAAACTTGAATTAAATCTGTAAAATCTCCACCATTGGAAAGTTTTTAATCGTCGGTTATCATCGACGCGCCATTTGGCAGAACGCAAATAAAATGTCCTACTTTGTCCAGTGAGTCAGAATAGTGTGCGTCCTCATGCAAGTCCTCGTCGCCAGACTCCGAGTCAGCCACGCTAGCCGGATCATGCGTGGAAGAAATGCACGGAGGCAGGGGGGTAAAGAAATTAGCTGAAACCTCGGTTTCGGGCTCGAAGAAACCCAACTTCACAGACATGTTGTCCATGAAAGACTGTTCGAAGGGGAGGTCGTTGTCGATGAATTGCTTCGGGTAAATCCTCGCGTCCGCGTCGGTCTCGATCGCCACTCGCGGCTTAGGCTCCACGACGGCCTCGTCGATCACGTCGGGCGTGGCCAAGCCGAAGTGCACCTTGGGGAAATGTTGTGGTGTCGATTCAGCACCACCGACCACCTGCTTTAGCTCGCGCAGAGCTGTGCGTGCCTCATGCACGCGGGTAGCAAGAAGGGAGGGTTGGGAGGGCGTTAATCCCGCGTATTGTGCCCGAAGGCCCACGTCAATGTTCTCGGCGAACGTGAAAGGCTCCTCGTCCTGTCGCACAAAGGGGTGATCATGTCGAGCACAGAGCGCTGAGCAAAGGACGTGACGTCCTCAGCGTCGAACGCGGTGTGGAAGGCGGACACGAGTCCATCGGCGTCGTCGGCTTGCTAACTCGTCGCACTCGATGTCGGCGGTGGGACAATTCGCGGAGTCGTGCCGGAAACTTGTGGGGGGCAACGGACGCACTCGCCGGTACGAAGGCTTTGGAGACGACGTGGAAGGACACGGAGTGCATGCCGAAGTGCTTGTCGCGTCGCGGCGTCCATGTCGTTGTGGCCAATTCCCGCCCTTGGCGAGGGGCGAAACGGCAAACTAAGCGGTGTTGGCGTTGAGCCGTTGACGTCCTTGAAACTTGCCATCTCCACGACGGTTCTGGCGGTCACGCTAGGAGGAAGGGGGAAATGCACACCTGGCTTGCCAGAGAGTGGGCTTGCCCGTAGGCGGAGCCGGCCAACTTGTCGTCGGTTCGTCGTTCTCATTCCCGTCGGAGAGCGAAGCAAGGACTTTGTTGGCGGCGTCGATGTGAAACTGGAAGTCTTTAAGACGTCCATGTCGGACGGCAGACCAGAGTACATGACTTCGACGGTGGCGTCAGCAGAGGGAAGATGTTGCTTAATGCGGCTGCCGGAGTTCGCCTGCTCCCACACTTCAAGGATGTGCGCGAAGATGTCCTCGAGCTCGACCTTGGCCAATTCAACGTCCAACCGAAGGGGTGTGATGACCTTGTCGTAGAAGTCGCTGTCGAGCGAAGCCGGCAGTTGTTTCTTGGCCATCATGTCGTCGAGAGGCCCAGAAGCCCCATTGCCAATCACCGTCAAGCAGGCATCAAAATCCAGGGTCAGTGCCTATTACCCGCAGCTTAAGGTGGCTTAAGCCACCTTAACTTAAAGGGCTCATGGGGGCTTCTTCGGCGGTGCTTTCAAAATTTGGAGACCCATGTCGTCAAGATCTTGAGCTGCTCTTTCTGCAGTGTCTTATCAAAAGTTTGATCTGAGTTCATCTTGACCCTCAAAATCTCGGTTGAAGTAGGGTGGGTATTTCCCAATTTTCCTTAAGATGGCTTAAGCCACCTTAAGCTAATTAGCTCACCGGGGGCTTCCTCTAAGCCGCTTTCAAAATTTGGAGACCGGTGTTGTCAAGATCTCGAGCTGCTCTTTCTACAGTGTCTTGCCAAAAGTTTGATCCGAGGTCATCTTGACCCTCAAAATCTCGGTTGAAGTAGCATGGGTATGCAAAAACCGGGAAAATCGCTCAAATTTTACTAAATGTTGCACCCTCTTGGATACTTCCCAAAATTGCTCACCGGGAACTTGGGCTCGCCTAATAGTGCACATAGTGTCTAAAAGAAGACAATGCCGCCGTCATTTTGAGCTAAAAGAATCTAGCTTCCGGTACCGATAGCTCCCGTAATAATTGAAAACGTTAAGGTGGCTTAAGCCACCCTAAATCGCTGTTAGGGTGGCTTAAGCCACCCGAAGGGTAATAGCCATCAGGGTCATGCTTGAAGTCGAAGAAATTGAGCAAAGCTCCTCGTAGTGCCCAAGAGGCCGAACTACACGAGGAATCAATCGTTTGGTGACCTCGAGGAGAGCACGCCTGCCATCGCGTGGCGAAGCCCTCCCCGAAGCCTCCACCCAACGTCGTGCGGTAGAATTTGGAGATGTCAACGCGATGTCAATGTCGAGAAGAGAATACCATTGTAGATGACGTTCACCTCTTTGGGCGCGTCAGCCAGATGAAAAAGAAAACGTTGTTGTTGGGGTCTCTCTGCTCGAACGCGGTCTGCAAAGATTTCACGGGTGAAGTCCAGAGAATGGTGCGGTCCTTCTCGCTGCCATGAAAGGTGACGTCCTTGGAGCCCACGCGAGAGATTCTCTTGATGATGTCGATGTCCCAAAAATAATTTAGAACCGCAGTCGCGCGAGTCCGGTCCGGAGCGGTCAGGGCAGCTCCAGGTGAATTAGGCGTCGGTCTGAAGCGAGACCCGACGTCGCGAGAAAATATGGTGTTAAGTCGAATGCGATTGTGAGCCCCCAAGGGAGGTGTTGCGTGAGAAGAAATACTCATGATGAAAATCCTGGAGGTGGTAGCGTCGGGGTAAAGGGGCGATGCCGGAGAATACGTAAGAGCGATAAGCTGAGAGCGCAGAATGCAGTTCCGGAACGGACAAATAAGGAATACCGTGACTCTGAAATTGTAAAGATCTCAAACGCGTCGGCCAAGGAGTCCACGACAAAAAATGATCAAGTTCCCGTCAAATGAAATCCAACGCGGACAATACAAATAATCTCAGGTAGGAGCACGCTGCATCGAGTCCAAAAACTAATCCGCCCGTAACGTGCTCTCAACCGCAACTGCAAAACATCACGACATCAAATTGGCCCCCCAACGCCCCACCAAGCGGAGTGGCTTAGCCACTCATGCGATCAAAAGTAGTGGAAGGTGCCTGGCGCACCATAACCTGTTAGACATATAGTGATAACCATATATCGGGGAAACAATTCAGAATGCTTTCAGTTAAGATACCACAAGAAGTAAAGTTCTCTATAAAGGACTTATGCACCCTCTCCAGTGCCCATAATACAACATATGGTATGGTACTTGCGACAGTACAAACGCTCATATGAAATAACGTGATGAGCGTGACTGACTTTTATGCAACGGAGCCGATAAATCGGGGAACGGTTCAGAAATGGTCCACGATGGAAAATCGAAAATCTCAGTCGTTCGATTTTTCCGATTTTCCCGTTCTGGTTTTCTTCGCTGTGTAAGCGTTCATTCCTTTTTCGCAAAACTTACGGGGACAGTCTCACAGCTTGTTTGACCGGTGTATATTACATAAAAATCATGATACTAAGCATGCGCATGCATTGAATAGTGATCCTGAGACTGTTAGTACCAAGTAGGTATCAACAATCTGAGGATCCGCTGACGCATTCTCTACATTTTGAGAATCTCCGCAAGCGGGCTACTTGCGCCCGGTTGCGGGGTATGTGTTTTCTAGCAAAAGCGGATTCGTAAACAGATTCGTAGCCATAACTTTCGCCTCGCTAACAGCATTAACAAAGTAGGTACAGTTTTGGAATGCTGAGACTCTTGCGCATCGAACGCCATCATCCGATATACCCCACGAGCGAGCGGGGTATAGCGGATGCTCGATTGAGCGTTCGGAGGGTTGAGCGAGCACAATCACACGCAATTCCAAGAATCGGGTCATATGTTGTTAGTAAATAACAGGTGAACAGCACAGACCCACAAGTATGCTTCCTTAGACGCATACTAATAGGTCTGGAAAGACCCCGAGCGCAAAAAATGATTTTTGCGGCCATGAAAATTAATACCCTGAAGCCGAAACCCTGAATTTTCGATCCCGCGGCACGTTGCATCTGAGCGTCACAAAATTTCATATGTCCGTTTGTACCAGACCACCGGGTAGTAGCCATTTGGAACCCAGGCAGCCCTGACAGGCAGGCCCCTAATAGGGTGTTGAATTTCAAAAAAGAAACTTGGAAAACGTTTGGGGGCCGCGAAGGCGGGCTTGGGGAGGGCTTTAGGCCTTTGGCTCCCGCAAAGGCGCGCCGGGGGCTTTGGGCTTTGGCCGAAGGCCCCGAAACTTTTGAAAAAGGCTTATATATAGGGCCTATTGGATCATTTTTTAGGGGATTTTGGCCTTCCGCGCCGAAGAAGGCGGCGGAGGGGGCTTTGGGCTTTGGGCCAAAACCCCAAACGATTTCCGGGCCATTTTCATTTTCCAACACCCTATAACCCCCTGAATCAAGTCCGTCCAGAGGTAGTGACTGTATAAGTAGTGTGACAATACAGTAGGAGTACAATATTGTGTAGTTCCGAGCGAGCGAGCGAGCGAGCGAGCGAGCGAGGTTTTGGGTTCTTATTTGTCAGATTATTATTACTTGACAAGTTATTGGTTTCCGAAACCTGTTTATATGGTATATTCTTATTATCACTTCCGAGGTATACCGACAGTATACCGCTAACCCTAGCGGAGACGTGGACGCGGTTGACATCCGCGTGTTTGCTAGGGCTGATAACGCGCGGCTAGATGCTCAAAATGTGTTCGTTGTGCGTATATGATGTGCGTGCAAGCGTACGGTGCTATGCATGCCGCTTTTATGTGGTGCGTATGTCAAGCCTTTCACTCGATGCGTGCGCGATGACCCCCTCCCTTGCGCGGCGTCCCAGTAGATCCCAGATTATGCACGGATCTCGCGCGCGCAAAACATATGTTGTTCCTACGTAACACACCTAACAATACGTATGCAAAGTCTCGATGCCGTGCGGTCGATCGCGCAGACCTCTGTACCTCAAACTGCTTGACAGTGACTTACGGGGTCCTGGGGTAGAGGTCCGAGCCAAAACATGTGAGCGGATTATGATTTGTTTGACGTGAGCACGTGACGGAGATTAGTCACGGCATCATACCACGGACATGCGAATGGAAAATATAAGAATAAATCTTCACCAAAAAATATTTTAGTGAATGTAAACCTTTGGTATGTTCAATACATCACGGCCAGATTATTGGCCGAAAAAATGATTCCCACAAGACTTTTGGATTATACTGGTCATATAGAAGAGATACTTTTATATACAATCCAATGTGTCACGATGGAGTCGCGAATATACTTCGATCATAGGATGTTCCGATGACTGATGCGAATGGCCCATACATGTGCTAGGTGAGGCATGTGTTGGGCGCAAATGTGATCGTGCGAGTGTCATTCGCATCCGTGCGTGGCGGTCATTGTCATTCGCGTAAGTGTCATCGAAAAATTCAATCTAAATCTACCCTAGACACAGCTTAATCCCCTAGATGTTAACAACTTTATCCTAGAAAAGGTTATTCCGCCCCGTCAGTGCGTTCAGTATCTATGCGAGTTTAGAAGCACATGAAAAATATTTCCGAACGAAAATAGTTTTCATATGCTCCTAAACGATATGCGATTGTTGCCAGCCTAAGCCCTTTGCCTTACCGTTTCTCTTTCCTTTCCCTTCGGCCAAGTTGTCCAGTGTTCATCCTTAATTTTGCGAAAACGTCATCAATGTTGTGTTTGCGTTTCGCCCGCGGCCGCCAAAAGTTGTCACCATCGCGCATTCTTCTCTGACCGTGATCTGACCGAGTGACATCGACATATGAGATCGCGACAGCCTAGCGACACGGGCGGGAGGCCGAGTCGCAGACGCAGTCGTTGCATTCGCATTCCTCCTCCTCGAGGAGTGTCACGCGTTCGTTCAGTACAGAAACGAAACGAAACGAGAGATGGCATAACCAAAACAGACCCCTCCAGTGTGACATGTACCCACCGGGGGTTGAATAGGCGCTCCCTCTACTATAATACATGCTTCCTACTAAGTATATGCCCGAGTAGAGTTACTTATCGCTGGGAGTATATGGATATGGGGCGAAGTCCCAATTTTTTAATTCAGGATGGGGCGAAGTATATGCCCCAGTATACAGAGTATATGCTGTACCGCTGGGACAACGTACCCCCCATCCCCATCACTGTTAAGCGGGGCCCTATGGAACAGTGGTCTCGCAAAACGTTTGAGTTTTGACGCAAACCGCTTTTTTACTCGAAAACGCGTGTTACTATGTTACATAATAATGGGGACTCTAGGGCGTTTTCAGTGGGAAGGGGTGCTTTGAGCCTTCGGCCCTCTGGCGGGGAGGGTGGGGGGCGCTTTGGGCTTCGGGCTTCGGCTTTTGAGTCGTGGGCTTGCGGGATGCGACACGTTCAACGTTGAACTGTCGCACCCAGTTAGTTTGTACAGGGTGACAATCCGTAGGGTTCGGATACGGACATGCAGCAACGATCATCCCGTTTAGGCGGTTTACAACTTTACAGATCACACTCTGTGTTTAAGCATATCGTTTTACCACCCCGATAAGCCTTACTTACTTACTATAAGTGTGGTCATCTCGCAGGTTATGGTGCACGGCTGCACACGCAACACTGCTTTTACAGTGATCGGTCGTTTGGGCTCGGGGACTTTCCTTGAGGGAGGGGGGCAAGATAGGACGGACATGCTATTTGGCTCCCCAAGCAGCAACTTTTAATCGGCCTAGTTTGACATTTTTACGGGTGTATCTTAAATGAAACGGATATATATTCATCTAACCGTAAACCCGACTGTGACGGACCACGGTTACAAGTGAGTGTCTCTTGTCCCGAGCTACTACGGATGTAGCCAGGGCTTACGCCGGGTATTCCGAGAGGGCTGCCGGCCAGATCCCAGTATATCCGTGGCTTGGATTCAATGAAAGCGTCAAAGACGACCCATCAAGGCATGGTATTTTTTTTCGGGAAATGGAGAATATAAATGATGAGATGTTTTTCAGGAATAAATTAAATGTCACATTACGTTAACTACTTTTCGCCGCCCAAAAAAGTTTTGCCGGGCACACTCCAGGTGCCATGGAGGAGGAGTATACCTTGCAGTTCACTAGCCCCGGGATGGAAGGGCGAGCAACTTCAACAGTTATATGCAAAAAGTAAAGGAGGTGTGTCTTCAAGGCTACTCCAAGGCGGACAACTGCATGTCTATGTATGCTAGTATATGTAAAAGATAGCTCTGATCCAGGAACCTCTAAGTTTAGTATGGCTATCACACTTGCGTGGAGTCATAATAGCTCACCTACCAATGGGAGCATGAATCATCCGCACACACTGTCATTTTATGATCCGCCGTTGAGACAAAGCATTTGGTTTTCGCCAAATTGCAAACATTGGTGCTAAGCTTTGCAGATCACATCCCGACAACAAAAGTGTTATACATCCATAAGCTGACATAATTCAGTGTCGAATTTCTGCGGGAACCCATTGTAAAACCAAATCCCTTTTGCCAGCAATATCATATGATACATAAAAAATGCCCAAGGTGTAAGATGAATGAACACCAAGCGGCCATAATACACAACCTTTTGAATTTGGAAACTGAAAAGTTCCTTGCACAAAGTTCACCAAAACTTTCACATGCATCGGATCCTCAGAATTTTGGTTGCAGCGCACAATTCTCACCAATTTCACCCTCCCGATCTCTAATTGGACATCATAAACGACCTTAGCTTGAGGGTGTTAGCGTCGGTGGGTTCTCCTTCAGCTTCTCAGGCAAAATATCAAGGTAGTCCCTGCCTGCCTGCAAATAGGGAGCAGCAATCCGAGTGTGAATGTGAGGCACGGTGATTGAAGTTTTGCAGTCCCCGTGTATAAACAAAGGTGCAAGAAGCAAGGCCATGGCACCGTAGCACACACTGAGAGAAGGGCATCACACCAAAGACCAACGACCTCATTGGGTACATGGCTAGATACATGTACAATAGAGAGGTTCCACAAAGTGTTCAGAAAGTTAAGCGCAGGAAAATAAGATGTCATCACAGGCGACTTTCCATCCATTGGACGATTTGGCAAATTCGATATCGCATTGAAGAACTACTTTCATTCTCAAATATTCCGAATCGACAACTTTGGGTATTCCTCCCCCATAAGGACATCTGCCTAGGACGTTTGTAGTCCCCCCTAAGAATCGTTAATAGCGCCCCCCCGAAAGTTAAGGCGCTGGCGAATTAAGGAGGACAGACAAGCTTTGCCAGAAAAGGTGATGTGGCCATCGATGGAATCTATGACTCGATATGCCCTTAACTTTCCGTGCTTTACCGTCTGCCCACTTTGTTAGAATTCACATGCTAGCACTTTCCGAACATGACACTACACAACATGTGCTTTTGGCATGGATGACAAAGGGATAATGACACAAAGTAAAGACATGTAACGGGTGACAAGAAATGAAAACATGCGGGCACCTAAGTGCTCCCCACAAGATACCACATATATGACTGCTCGTCTCGAGCCATTCAGCGAATTCCCTTAACAGTGGGCGGATGGACATGGCAACTGACTGAGACCTGGTTTGGCACGGTGAGGCCTGGCGCGACTGGGGTGCCCTCCCTAAGGTATCTGTCTCCTTCGAGCCTGGCAGGGGCACCACCCGGACTCAGAGGATGCGAAAGTGAAGCCTGGGCGAGCTAGGACCCCACGGCGGACTTTGGGTACCCATAGCTCGTACTTCCGATGGTAGTGATAGGGCCATGGTGGTGCTCCGCCAATTACATACGGTGGGTGAAATGGTTTCATCCTCCGAGCAGGGTACGCTGGCAGCTTTCTCTGACACTGATGCCTCTTTCAATGGTTTGATATCCATCACCAAAGCAAGTCCAAACCCATCATCTTGTACAAGGCTTCTTTCGGAGGCGAGGAGTTTCTTCCACTGCACAAGCAGGTCACCTGTTCGATAACCTTGGGAGGGTTACTCAATGATGTGCCAAGAATACCTTCAAGCGCCGGTCGATCTCATTGTTGCGCGTGATAAGCTTGTTCAACGCGAAGCTCTTGCGCGAGTCTAACCTCCAGGTAATCTTTAATAGCGTAACGTTTGTCTCAAACATGTCAATGAAGGCTTGAAGTGTAGCGTCACCAAAAGCCTGCAAGACGACGAATTCTTGTTATTTGAGAAGCACGGCGCCGGTCGGTGCTCAGCACATCTCTCTTGAGAAGACACTTGAACGTTGACAAAAGATAGCGTAGTACGTTTGCTCTCCTTCGAGTGCAAGCAAGATGAAGTCCTCGTGTGCAGTGGCAAGTAGAAAGCTGAAAACATGAGGCACACCTTCGTGTTTGTTTGGTTGAACAGGCTGATGCTGCGAAGTGTGGTGTTCTGCGCTAGACCCTTCGAAATCTCCTCCGCGCCTTCGCTCTGCACACGTGACACAAAGGGGTCAGGCGGCCTTACAACTGGTGCGCAGCATATTCCGTGGGCGGCACCTGGATAGTTCTGCCTTTCTTACCTATGGAGTTAGGCCCGGCTCTCTCCAAACAATAGACAAAAGAAACGTGTGCGAACAAATCAAAGTCGGCAGTAGTGGTGGAGCAGCCGCCCTTACTCTGATGCGATTGCCCTCCAAGTTGAGCGTGATGAGCGACTTGTTCACAGTCAAGCCTTTGACGATGGAACTCACTCCCATGTCGCTGATCTCGTTCTTGGACAAATTCAGATCGGTGATAGTTGTGTTGGTGGCAAGTGCCTGACCCCCTCTGGCATCTCAATGAACTGTCTGGTGCACAGGGATCGTTTGCAAGGTGCCTGCATCCCGCAAGGCTCAACTTGCGAGAGGCAGCGTCGCTGATGCGAGACCGGCCACTCGTGTCAGGGACAATTTTTTGCACCTCCTCCTACCCACTGCACCAGGCCACGGCCCGATTCTAGCTCCAGTGGTGGGAGCTCACGAACTCAGCAGCTATCTTTCGCTCCGTCTGACCGCCGCCTTCTAGAGAGGGTTGGACGCTCCTCACCTCACCAATCTGGTCGCAGAATTCCTGTGACTTCATTTGGAACACTGCACTGTTGCTTAGGTCAAGCGTCGTTGTATTTGGGTCGTTGTTCGTTAGTAGGGCCACGCTATCTTTGACGCTCACTGATAGGGTACGCTTGTTTTCCGCACCTCCGCTGAAGCGCGAGGTCAGCTTCCCAACGGTCTGCGCAAACACGACACGCGCCTTTCATCGGTATGCGGTGAGAAGCAGTTGCAGCCCAGGACGAGGACGGTGCTGCTCAGAAGACACTTGACGAGGCCATCAATAGAACTGTGGTGCTGATGAACTCCACAGGTATGGCCCTTGGGGGCCAACTCAAAGCAACCCTAAAACTGCCCTAAAACTGCATGACTGTGCGGAGCAACTGGGAAAGCGCCAGCTACCTTGACGGGCGCTGCAACCACGGCACCCACTCCGGAAACCACCTGCCCGGCGAAGCTTGAACGCCGCCGCTTCACCTCCGGCGCCGGAGCTTGCGCCGGAGCTTGGTCACCAGTCGCGTGGCTGTTTCATGCACCAAACCAGTTCAGGCGATCTTCACCGCCCAAAGTTAATCAATCTCGGGTACATCCCCGACCCCGGGCTTCCATATCGGCTGTTGCGTCGCGCACTGTTGCGGCTTTGTAAATCTCAAGGCTTCCGGTGACAGACAAGGTGAGGAAACGAGCCCCTGGCAGTTACCCTGAGACACCCGAGTGAACAGTCGCAGCAGAACACTCTCGGTTCACCTGTCGGCGTCATCTTGCGTCTCCTTGTCATCGCCAGGTGGCGAGTCACTAGAAGACTCCACGTCCTGTCCAAGCCGGAACAGCCCACAAGCAACACTCCGTGGACTTACTAGAAGTATATCACGTGCACTATGCGCGACGAGGGGTGAGGGAAGACGTCACTGCAGGCCTCCGGGCAAGACGTGATGTAAGAATCTACCAAAGAGTTATGCAATGTCACACACGGCAACCCTCTCACCGTAGGTGGTCCGGTGAACATCTTGCTCAAACGACGCCCGACGTTCGAGAGGGCCTCCCCAATACTGGAGGTACGAGACCTGCTTGAAGCACGAGATCGTGGACTTCCACCTGATTGCCCAAAACGCGTAGGAAGGAGTCAAGGAAATGGACCAAAGGTGACACAAGTTCACTCTGAAGGCTTGTGTTGCATGAAGGCTTGTCTACGGCAACGAACCTGGCCGGTCAACACAGCGCGGGGACACATGACCGCGGATTGGAGTGGGGCTGCGGCACGAAAAAATACGAAAGAAAGGAATATCGCTTGGACGCCTCACCCAACTAGCCAAACTAATTATATAAGCTTGGCCTGCCCAGTGGCCTGTCATACCGAGCCCCAAAGGAACGGCTAGCAGACGCAAACACTAAGGAAACGACGGGTACTGTTTCACTGAACGAACCACGAACTTCTTGCAGAGCCGAAGTGTCCATCAGCGGGGCAAGCTCCCTTCAGACCCTTCGAAACACACCGGCCGGAACTGTTAGGAGGTTGGGTACCTGAGACTGGCGTTCCAGGATCTTCTGCGGCCGCTTCGGGCTTCTCCTTGGTGGACTCTTCATCCAGAGAATCTCTGAGCGCATGCCGTACTCATAATTAGCAGCACAAGATACAGCAGTGAGATACAGGGCACCGCGCAAATGAAGCGCCGTTTTAATCGGAAGACAAACAAATACGCCGGTCGATCGCAAGCCCGCCTGCGGCAACCATGAACTCGACAGGCGCGTGCACTCGGTGCGCAAAGACACAGCCTCCTTCAATTCGAGCTGAGCCAATCAACTTGCAACAAGATCCTGGTCAGATATAGACGGTCACGGTCCGTTCAAAACAAGCAGCAACCCTCGCCAACATTGAAAAACGTTTCCCAACAGCCCCTCTCCTACACTAAATACTGCCCTCCGAATGGCCACAACATCGAGGCAGCCGAGAAAGTGCTGTTCGAGAGGGAGGGAAGTTGAGCAAAGTTGAGCAGCAGGCACCTCGGAGCTTCCTCTGGAGTCGTGGCGGAGGGCTCGATCGTAGAGCCTTTTAAGGCGCTGGGAAGCAGCTCGTCATAGCTTCGTCCGGAATTAACACGACGGAGGATCTCGTTGTTACGCGTGATGAGCTTGTTGAGAGCGAAGCTCTTGCGGGAATCGAGGCGCCACGTTATTTTGAGCAAGGTGATGTTCGTGTCGAACGCGTCCATGAATTCTTGCAAGCACCCGTCTCCAAACTGCTCCGACGCACACCACGAGGGCGTTTGACTCGCTTACCTCTCCGCTTACCGCTTGGGTAGTCCAAACTTTAATAAGTGCCATCGACTACTCGACGATTGGACACGCACGCGCGGAAGCTCCTTGTGAATAACATTTGCTACTGCTGTGCAGTGCAGATGCAGAGAAAATAGTGCACCAAGGAAACGAAGTGTGGGCTAGGAGTGACTACAACAGTTTTGGTCCGTCGTGAAACACCCGTTCCCGTATACTTGGTAAGGCATGTACAAGCGTAGACGGAAAGGTGCGAACCGCCTTAATGGTGGTCTGGTTGAGCAGCGAAAGTGCGGTCAAGCTTTTGTTGTGCGCGAGCCCTCGTGCAAGCTCCCCGGCGCCCTCGCTCTTCAGCTTGTTGCCTTCAAGGTTCAGGGTCACGACTGAGGTGTTCTTGTTAAGCATCGCCGCGATATCCGGCACGCTCTCGTCCGCAATTTCGCAATGCCCAAGGTTGACCTCGGTCACGAGGGTGTTACCGCTCAGTGCCTCGCATAGCTTCTTCGTGTACTCTTTGGGATTGTTTTGGAATGACGGGTTGTTGGCGAGGTCCACCACAGTCAGCGAGGGGTCATCTGCGGCGACCTTATCGATTACCTCGCTCGGTGATACGGAACCGAATCGGCCCATGGGTGCTGCACAACCCGAGAATCCATGTGGCACCTTCACGCGCGCGCGCTGCAACAACGAGAAGCTTGTTGTGGCGTACCACACAAATTCGTAGGCGGCGGCATGCGATGATGGGCGACATGATCTTTGGGATGACCGGTTGATTTTAGTTGACGAACGCTTCACAATGGGCGGTGAGCGCATGAAGGGATGCACGCTCGACGTCTAAACTGTGCAATTAGCTGACAAGGAGCGTAAATGATGTCGTTATTAGAAACAGATAGTTTAATTCAGATAGTGTCATAATTTGTACAGCTTATTGAAATGATAAAATTTAACGCTATTGAAGCTTGCGCGTTCTAGCCGCACAATATCAATGTCGGGTAACGCATAACGGTGTGAGGGTGCACACTTCAGTTTAACTTGCTGAAACAAGACGGTCAATAGCTAGGCAATAGTGGTCCGGTGGGCGCATCGTTATCGATGTTGTAGCTGCGAGGGCTTCAACGAGAGAAAGAGAGAGGGAGGGAGAGAAAGAGCGCTCGAAAGGCGTTTTAATGTTCAAAGAGTGTATCCAAATTGCTTTTGCAAACATAGCCGAAACAAATGTGCTTTGGTATGGACAGGGGAAGCAACTGAAGCAAGTGTTTCGGCGCCGGCAGTTGAAACGCCGCGTGCTTCAGTGCCAGGTGCTGAGCTGCAGGGGCCGTATTCGCCTTGGCAACAAAAAAAGAGTTGCTGAAATTATGCAGTCAGTGATATAGCTTCTCTGTGTCAACTAGTAATACAGAGTTCAAGCACCGGTAGTTGATAACAATGCCCTGATTCTAAATGACACAGCTATGGCTTTTCAGTGTAAATAAGTAACTATGAGCGTCGGAACGCAGTTTTATGGCCGGACTATGCCGGATAAAGCCGTGCTTCAAAGACCGGATGAACCTCAAAAGTTGCCCTCAGTTGCCTCTTACATCAGGGATGTAAGGTGACCTCACGACGCGCGTTGGACGGGTGGTAAGGTTGATTGGACAAAATGGAATTTCAGCTGAAGCAGCCTAACGAATAGTCTACAACTCAGCCAAACTAAGTTGAAATAACACCACTACATGGAAATTAAGTGTTCTCAAGGTTGAGAAAGACTGCATGGCAAGGTAAGTTAGAGTGGTTAGTGAGAGTGCGAAAATAACCTGCAGAAGGTAAACTGTTGGCAAGTGCAAACGCAAAATCTCCTGCACAAGTCCTCGAGGAACGATGTGCGTCACCCTGTTGGCCGAAACAAAAAAAACAGGCCTTATCACGCCGATATCCTGCTAAGTACGTCACCGCACCGTCACGGCGTTAGGTTACAAGTAGTTCTAACAACCGAACGGTTAGACCTTGTAAGTTGGTCTGGCAACGGTTAGACCTTGCAAGTTATCTGTCCGTTTATTCACTTGACTCATAATATCCCATGACTGACGATACACGTTCGACGTTGCGTTGGGAGCTTGGGACTTGGGAGCAGTTGAGCACATCGACATGAGACATGACATTTAAAATTAAGATTTTTGCACATGGTGACACACGATAAAGTATTGAATTATGAATATAAATTTCGAGTAGATTTCGTCCTATCACAATCGCGGTGACACAGTTGACAGTAGTAGTAATTCGTGATATTACGAGTGATAACCAATGGTCGATCTTAAATCGCCAGTAGCCGTCAGATTAATCACTGTGCTAATTACGGTGAACGCCAGCATATCGTCTTAAATCGCCAACAGCCGTCAGATACTTTCATCACCGCTGCTCGTGCTCCCGTTGTCCGTCCCGTATACCGTCAGTCCGTCACAGACTCTCTCTACCGTAAGATAGACAACGTTCTACGTTGCGATGACATTCAGATTCGAGATTGACTGGTCCGAATCCGACAGTCCATGTGAGATGTGACACGATTCCAGAGATCGAAATATGATGCATTCCTTTGTCGCTCACCAGTCCCCACGTCCCCAGGAATCTCTTCGGACCTTCCGATGTTCTTGATCTGAAAACATTGGACGGCTCAACTTTAGTTGGGCACCCCTGAGGTGAACATGAACCAGGTTCATTGAAATTGATGAACCTCGTCTCGCGTCTCACCGTCACGTCTGCAAGCTGCAACCGACTTAAATAAATGGTGAACCTAATAGTCATAATGCCCTACGCTAGGAATTCCTACCACTACGCAATTTTGGCGATACACTCACGTCGGAAATGCAGAACCAAGTTCAAGGAGTAAAGTAATGTAAGTCCAAATTGTGTCTCTACAGTAGCCCATCGGCTCCCAGTTTGATTCTTTATTCTCACGCGGGCAACCTGGTAACATACGTGAACAAAAGGATCCCACAATTTCTTGGATCATGTGAATGTGAAGCGGACATATGCATAAGCTCAAAGTTGGAATGTGCCACAGGCAAGCAGCTGTTGCAAGCATCCTGATCAAATCCAGGCCGCCTTGTGTACCTTGAACTTCTTCTCACGCCAATCCGATCCTCAGGGGCATCTTCGTGGTACCTTAGTGGTATCTTGGTAGTAGGCGGATCTTGCGAAAGAGTCACAGCCAATCCCTTCGTTCGACAAACTCGCAGAATAAGGCTTCTAGCACGAATGGCAACGACTCCCGATTCCACCGAGTCGGTCAAAGCGCAAAAGTGGGTAGGAGAAATTTTCGGTGAAATTCCGTCAGGGGAGAGGCTTCGTACAAAATTTTGCGATCAGGTGCGATACAATCTACTGAAGACGCGGAAGATGTCTTTCCGTGTCGCGAACTTCAGCGGAATGTTTTTGTTGAGCCCGGGACTTTTATGCAGATATCCGACTTTAAGATCTTCGACCAGAACGACAATTGTATATCCCTCAAGAAACTCAGAACCACGAAGACCCTTCCCCTCACGTTAATTTCTGGTGAAGTCAAGCCAAGCGCTGACGGCCCCTTTCGCATTGAGGTATGACCTTACAGAGCGTGAAGTTTGAGGTGTTCTAGTAAGGACCATTTCCAAAAATATCGGAACTTTGTATAGGGTTATGTGGTACAAGCGAGCGCACCTTCTCACTCAGCCCAACTTCAACATATATCTCTTTTCACCTTATGAGGCCGCTTGCTTCCCTGCCGTACAAGACGGATTGTCGCGGTGACCATTCTCTCTTTGAAACGGAAATTTAAGTGCTTTGCACAACGAACTGAAGATACTGCTTGCAGCACTAGAACTTATAACAAGCACCGACTGCTGGGGTGCTTCGCGGTGCCGGGTGCCGGTGCCGGGTGCTTCGCAGAGGTACGCAGTTACGGTTTGGACGGCTCAGGTGTCCAAGGCAACTTACAAGCCCGCTATCTATGTTCGCACAAGAAAAGGGGCAAACATTCTTTGGCTCCAGGTGCTCGCCTGTTAAGCTCGTATTGTGGAGGCTGCTTGCATCGAACGCAAGGAATGGACGCACCTACTTTTGTGCTTGAACCAGGTTTCCGTAAGCAGAATATCAATACATGGGGTTTCGCCTGAACATCTGTATTTGCTATGGCGACAAGTGTCGTTTCCCGCACTGTTCAGAAAGTCACGGCCTTCAGAAAGCGGTACTAAGTTCGTCGCAGATCCGGTGTCACTCCGTGTTTGGGTTTCCGCAACATCGTTTTCACACTGGAGTGGGCAACGGTGAAGGCCGTGTGTTCGTGAGTTTGCCGCATAATCTGCTTCACTTCTGCTTCGCACCGCAACCAAGTGTTGACACTGAGCGCTTTTCGCGACGACTGCAGCTCTGTGTTCCCTCGAAAGAGTATGAGCCGCTGTTCGAGCCAGTAAAGGAGGGGCTGGAGGAGGAAGACCAACGCAAGACGTCTATTGCGCAGGTCTGTAAAATATCAAGAACTTTGAGGCCAGTGTTACTTAGGGTGGACCCATTAAGAGAGGACAAAAGAGTGACCACTGCCGGCATCCGAGTATTCACTCTCCAACACTCTTTTTGCTATCTGACTTCGCGCTGAGCCAAGCGGCGGTTGGCGTGTGCGCTGGAATGCTGGAAGCTGGATCGGTGTTCCGCCTTTCCTTGTCGAGCTCTCAAGCGATGGAGCTAGGTCATACACTGCACACTGGCTAGTTCTCGGTATGGTAAAAAACGGGTAGCCTCGTTGTCCCACACTCATCCCAGCTCACAGACACCGTGGTGTGACGGGTTGTGGCAGACGCCGGCTGCAGCCACAAGTGCACAACTTCAAAGTGAGCATCTCCCCTCCGGCACTCTGCTCCCTGGAGAACCCTAGAGATCCTAGATGTCAAATGCCTCTCGCCTCAGCAGGTGGCCGCTGTGCACGCTCACTCTTCAGCTGTCACGAGTAGCTGTTACGGCCAGGCAACTGGGAGTAACGTTTGGAACAGGTGCACAGCGCGGCCTTGCGCAGAGGCGGATGTGGTGCGGTGTCCTGGTGCGTCACAGGCAGAGACGAGCGACCACTGCTGAAAGGCACAAACGCTAAGAAGGTGTCTGGCTCGAGCAAAGGCCCCAGTCCAGGACAAGTGGCCCCAGTCCGAGACGGCCGGGACGGCAAAGCAAGCTTGATGCAGAAAAGAAAACGCCGGATTGGTGTCGAAGGGTGCGTCGACTGTCCTGAAACGCTGTCCGAAACTACGGCACCAACGAGTTTACTTTTATATCCGCATGTTCTTTTCCCCTCGTCCGAATACAACAGACTTGTTGGCATTTTTATCTTCATTTTGTTGCCCTCCTTGTCACTTGCCCCGATGATACTTTCTGTTCAACTCATCTGAGGTGACTGGAGGATGTCACAACAAGACTCTTACTCCGTGTTACTCGGGTCTTACAACAGACACACAGCGGTGATGTGATACGTAGATACCCTTGGGTCGTGCTGGCATAGGGTAGGTAGATACCTATGGGGCGCGTTGTCATAGGGTCATACCTGCAGCCCCACATTGACTTCACAGATTGTAATGTCGAGGTACCTTTCATGTTTCTTGCAAGCATGCAACTATGATGGGATGTATCGAGGTGGTCTTTGTTAGCGTGCCGAGACCCGTTCGGTTTGCACTGTCTGCTTCGGTTTGGTCTCATTCTCCTTTCATCATCCCTTCCGACCATAATTGCATAATAAAATCCTTTTTTTGCTCGGGGCGCATTTCACCAGAGCATGCTTACCCCTCGGAACCCAGCTCACTTCGGCCGCGTGCTGAGCACTATTCGTGGTGCACTACCTTGACACAAGCATGACTTTCACTTACATGGCTTTTCGCCCCCTCCATTGTTGGCCAGGCATCAACTTCGGTTGTGCTGGTATCCTCGCGGCCGCACTGGAACAGTATAATACACTCCGCATGATCTCAGCACTCAACGCTTTGCAGAGGGGGTCCTGGAGGCGTGTGCAAGGTTCCCATGTGCATTGTCAGTGCTCTACGAATCCAAGCATGTAGGTACCTTTTGTTATGAACCTGTGAAAGGTGCAGCAAACCGTGCTTTTGAGGATGTGGTGCTTGGATCAGAATGGTGCAGGGGTGACACGGCGCGGGGGTGGCTCGACAGGGCCCAGTCGCAACACCTCAAGTCCATGCGCACGGTGAGGGATGACCCCCTTTCCACCGCGCGCCGGAGATACGAAACCATCGGGAACGATAGCAGCGAGGATGAGGATTCCGACGATGAGGGCCCGACGGGTGTCAAAGCATGCGAGGTCGCTACTCCCTCGTCGTCGGAGAACGAGTGTGAGGAGGACGAGGCGAAGCCGCAGTCATTCAGCGATGCGGATGAGGAAGAGGTGGATGACGAGAACGATCCGGAGAAGGCCCCAAATGACGCCATCTGCGCATGCTGTGACGATGGCGGCACCGTGCTGATATGTGATGGCGTGTGCATGCGGGTCTTCCACCGGTATTATTGCATCACTCCTTTGCCGGGGCCTCCCGCTGTGTGGAGATGGTGGTGCACTGCAGAGGCCTCCGCGTGTGGCCCGCACCACCGAGAATGAGCCATGCCGCTTGGTGCACCGCCAGCGACCAGCCTTGCAAACCAGCTTTTCAGAGGGCAGAAACAGCTTGCCCTCACTATGCCTCGCCACACCTACGTGCGCTGACTAAACGAAGTTCCTGGCATGTGATATCCACGCGCGGTCTGAGTCACGGCCTGCGTGTGGTCGTCTGCAGGGCCTGTATAGGAATGAGCAAGAAGCAACGGGACCGAGCAATGGTGTGCCCGCGCACCAGCCCAGGATCGTGAACAAAGGCGCCCTTCATGAATAGATCCGTGGAGCGCGGAGCGTGTACCCAAGCAATGCCATACTCAGAGACCCCGATTTGAGCGGAGCCGCCCAGCTTGTCCGATTTGAGCGGAGCCGCCCTGCTTGTCCGATTTGAGCGGAGCCGCCCTGCTTGTCCGATTTGAGCGGAGCCGCCCTGCTTGTCCGATTTGAGCGGAGCCGCCCTGCTTGTCCGATTTGAGCAGAGCCGCCCTGCTTGTCCGGTTGAGCGGAGCGCCCTGCTTGTCCGATTTGGCGGAGCCGCCCAGCTTGTCCGATTTGAGCGGGAGCCGCCCTGCTTGTCCGATTGAGCGGAGCCGCCCAGCTTGTCCGATTTGAGCGGAGCCGCCCTGCTTGTCCGATTTGAGCGGAGCCGCCCTGCTTGTCCAACGGGGGAAAAGAGGGGGAAATCCGGCACCTCACGGGTAGTGTGCGGTGGCAGGCGAGCAAGGACCCGTGGTATTGCCCAAACTGCACCATCGAGCGCCATCAGTGCTTTGTCTGCAAGGTGCTGCCCGCCACCGGGGGCTGACAACCACCACTCGCCCCATTACCAGGAGGCAGCGAGCGAGATTTCCGCAGCCTGTCGCCTACGCTCGCACGCAAACCCTTTGCAATGGCTCGTTGCCTCCTAGCGTGGGGTTTGTGTTTTGATCAGCCGCGACCAGGCCTCCCGGCTACCTTACCCTTTGATTGATGTAGACTCCAGATGTTCATGGAACATTAAGTTGCAGTCTGCAAGAAGCCGGAGAAGTTTGATCAGCTGCTCGAATTCTTGAGTGCTTCTTCGTATTCAACAGAGCGCTTTCATTACAAATTCGTTGCTGAATCTAGGCTCACGTTTCTGGTAGATTCCATTGTTTAGAGACCGCGGCTTGCGGGATGTCGAACAGGCAGAAATTGGGAGCACAACACCCTACTCCCTGAAATTGGCGTCTCTTTTTCTTTCTTTTTCGTGGAATGTGATGCATGCGGTCCATTTCCTGGCAGTGCTCATGTGACGCAGCGTGCGTATCGCAAGGGAAGTGTCGCTGATGGGCTGTGCCGCGACATCCAAGTGGCCTCGATGGCTGATGGGGGAAGGGCAATGATCTCTGGCGGCGGCAGAAAGACGAGACGGAGTTCGCGGGTCCCAATCACAAGCTGCGCCGATGCTCCGTGTTCGAGTGCGGCCGCTTCTTCCACGCGCAGTGCCTCGGGGACAAGCAGCAGATGGACGAGAAGCGCCTCGGCATATTCACCTGCCCTCGCCATTACTGCAAGACGTGCGGTGAGGCCTCGCGTGGCATGTCCTTCTGCCAGTGTTGTCTGCAGTTATATACCAACCTCAGGTTTGGCTTGCGGATGAGCGCGCCCCGCTTTGCTTTTGAGCATGCGTGTCCGTGGTGGGAAGCGTGGCATGCAACCTGGCACTGACACGAGTTGGGACTGGACATTGCTCGCGTAGGCGAACGCGAGTCGGTGGACAGGCCCGTGATCAGCTGCCGGAGATGCCCCAAATCCTACCATGGCACCTGCCTGCCGGCCTCGATTCGTAAGGACAAGGAATTCCAGCGGGTCTGGTTTTCCAAGAAGCAGCGCGCAAAGTGGGAGCCCGTCATCCAGGAAAAGTACCCTAAGCTTTGGGACCGCTTCATGGTGACTAGCTTCCTGGAACCTACCCGGAACTCGCCAAGAGCCTGAGTAACGGGTTGGGCGGCATCGAGCATACAATATCCCATGTCCTTTGGGCCTGATGGGGGGTTCTTGTGTCGGGGTGGCAGCGCATCAACGCGGAGACGGGCAAGTACGAAGGCACCCTGTTTGAGGTGAGCGGCTCTCTCCGGGCTCTACATGGTCCCAGGCTGCGCCGCGCTTCCTGCTTGGAGGGGTCTGCAGAGTCGCAGGCTGCGCCGCGCTTCGTGCTTGGAGGGGTCTGCAGAGTCGCAGGCTGCGCCGCGCTTCGTGCTTGGAGGGGTCTGCAGAGTCGCAGGCTGCGCCGCGCTTCATGCTTGGAGGGGTCTGCAGAGTCCCAGGCTGCGCCGCGCTTCCTGCTTGGAGGGGTCTGCAGAGTCGCAGGCTGCGCCGCGCTTCCTGCTTGGAGGGGTCTGCAGAGTCGCAGGCTGCGCCGCGCTTCCTGCTTGGAGGGGTCTGCAGAGTCGCAGGCTGCGCCGCGCTTCCTGCTTGGAGGGGTCTGCAGAGTCGCAGGCTGCGCCGCGCTTCCTGCTTGGAGGGGTCTGCAGAGTCGCAGGCTGCGCCGCGCTTCCTGCTTGGAGGCTGCAGAGCCGCAGGCTGCGCCGCTTCCTGCTTGGAGGGGTCTGCAGAGTCGCAGGCTGCGCCGCGCTTCCTGCTTGGAGGGGTCTGCAGAGTCGCAGGCTGTGCCGCGCTTCGTGCTTGGAGGGGTCTGCAGAGTCGCAGGCTGCGCCGCGCTTGTCTAAGGTCCAATCAAGTGACAAGACTGGCCTGTGCTGCTGGCGCAGGTGGATGCCAGCCTGCTGTACTGCTGCGGGGTGATACACCGAGATACCGCGGTGAACACCCGCTGTAGCCACTGTGGCACATCCCTACGGTTGTATAGGCACAGAGACGTTCTGCCATTAGGCACGCACATGCCTGACAGTGTGCCCCTCATGCACATATGCCACCGTCCGTCCCTTGCACGGCGTTCTCCGTCTCTCTCGGATCCTTGATCCCCTCTGCGCCTCTCTCGAGCGCATGACTCCTTCTGCGGCTATCTCAGAGGCATGACTTCTTCTGCGGCTAGCTCAGATGCGTGAACCCCTCTGCGCCCCTCTCAGATGCGTG